>BGPR01009704.1:1367-38696 GCA_013235015.1 Araneus ventricosus
AAGCATAATAAATGTACGGTACGTAGTTCTTCCCATACTGCTATGTTCAGTTATTAATCACTATATTAGACGAACTTAGTAAATGGCTTTCAGTATAAAAAGAACATTGTTATTTCTAAAATAAAGAATTATTAATATCTGTAGAAGTTACTGTGTTTAGTGTAGAAGAAAAAAGGTTTCGTCCGTTTGATTTGAGAAATCATTATTTTAATATTTCGCGTTTTTATACACACCACAAATATGTCTGCGTAAAATAAAGTAAACCAAAAAGGTATAAATAAATGATAGCCAATAAAGATATTAAATTATATACATTTATTTAGAAAATTCAAAGGAAATAATTCGCTTCATGATGATTTTCTGAACTATTTCTGATTATTTATATGACAGGATCTGACAAAAGAATAAATGACGACTCAATATTTCTTGACATCGAAATGTCAAGTAATATCGAATGTTAAAATCGCAGAACACAATTCAGAATGGGAAAATACAACAAACTGGTAACTCAATATTCCTCCATGAAAACTTTCCAGAGAAATGTATTGCTGAAGCGCTTTTCGTTGATTTCACATTTCGTTACCCATCAGCAGAGAGAATAAACGTTTATAGCATTGTGCCTCTTCTATAAATTTCACTTTCTAAACATGGCTACTTATATTCCCAAATCCACTCGGAAAAAACCGGACTGACAAGAGAGCAACAGTGTTTTAAATCAGGTGGACAGGCCAGATACGGCCAGAAATCCCCGCTGTGTCCGAAACTTCCTTCCAAAAAATGCAGAAGACCTCCTTCCCTCTTCTACAGTCCATCATTCATTTCTCTTTTTCTCCGCCGGCAAATAAGTATGTGTGTTCGCGCGAAGAGACTTCCTAGCGGTCCGCGCCATCTTTCAAGATGAACAGGGATTTGCGCAAAATGCGTTTTGTATCCCACTGGTATCACGAACTTCAGAAATGGAAGGATTTTTTTTATTTCTTTTTGTCCGAGGAATGATGATCGGAAAAGGGGGTTTCTGACCAGTGTCGGTCTAAAAGCCGTCTGGATTTTCTTACTCCAAGTTTTATGCTTAAATGTATGAACTGTTAAGTTGGAAAAAGTTTGGGCAACGGAATTTTTCCCATAATGAATCGGTGAGGGAATGTTCAATTTCTTTTATTCTGTTTTCTGCTTAATTTGATTTCAATGATATTTTGTCGAATTGAAATTGCCAGTTGTATTTAGAAGTAGTGGTGAAATGTTACAAGCATTTATGGGAATTTCAGATTTAATTTATAGGCTATTATAATTAAAAGCTTTCAAGACGAAATCCAACCAGCGAACATTCTTTTATAAGAAAACACACTTCTTTGTGCTTAGCAATTCATTTCATCCTTTTAGGAATATTCTAAAACTAGCTTCGACATTCAATTTCATCTTGAATGAAATAAGGTATTTTTTATGTTAGTGTTATGCAATGGAAAATATGTAGAAATATAATATATATCAATATAAAATATATCAAGAAATATTTTTTCTGAGCATTGATAAGAAAATATAATGAAAGTTTTAATCATGATTAAGCATTTCTATATTTATGATTGTACTTTTAAAGTTGTGGCATTTGTTTGCCAATAAATTTATTTTAAAGCATTGGAAAGTTAAAGTCACTCTAAATATCTAAATTAAACTTAGCATTGTGAAGCATTGATAAGATAAAATTGCGACAGAAAGTTTTCTATGTTTGTTACCATTATTTCAGTCTTAGGTTTACATTTTAGATAAATGATATATAATAAAGCAGAATCGCAGTAGTTGCTAAGTTCGGCTCTTTGTTCAGCTGTAACATAAAGTCAGTTATTTCTAGTGATTTTTGAGATTTATTTGGATTTATTTTCGGAAATTCAAAGTTTTCAACGGAATCTCAGTTTTGTATTAGACTTGTGATCAATGATTAAATGAAATAATTTTTCTTAATTAAAATCAAACCTCGGTATGACGAACACTTGATACAACGAACCCTCGGTTATAACGAACTTTTCAAATGGTCCCGACAGGACTTCTGTGTAACCAATGTATCTTCAAATTCTTGTATCGAACTTCAAAAGCCGAGAATTCGGATATAGCGAACCGGAATTCCCACTTTTCCTTTCTGCCATCTTTGTCCTGTCTGGGGCTCACCTGTCATCAGATATCGCTACCTAAACGGAAAAATGGTCATTTTCAATCCATCACAATGCAATCGGCGGTTTGACAAAGGACCAGTTATCACTCAACCGCCTTCCTTTGAACTCCAGAGGGAAAAGAAAATCAAATGTTGTAGAAAATAAATAAAATGCTATAAAGTACTTTTTTACAACTACTGATATCTCAAACCATTAAGTTATGTAGATGAATTTTAATCCACTTCTTCTTTCAATAATTTTTTAAACATTAATATTTTGGATATCTTATTTAAATCCGAATCTTGTCATATTAAAATCCGACTTTTTTGAAGAGGGCCGTCACTTTGCTGCAATCAGTGTTGCAACTTGCCTGGAGCTTCACTAAAGGCAAGAACTTTAAAAATGAGAATGAGTTTTCTCAATTTGATTACGACATGCATATCGCAATATTTGCCGTTTAGTATCCTATATAACGTTATACGTAAGATACTCTGTTGTGAAAAACAGAACTAAGCAAATAAAGTCAAAACACTAACTAAAAGTTGATTGGAATCTGGCATAGGTATATTGCCAACGGTCACATCATGGCAAGGATTCAAAAAGCCGGGATGTTTTTCTGTGAGGATCCTGAGAAAATGTCCAAAATTTTAACCCCTGGTGACCCGAAAAATCCCGAACTGAACGAGTAAAGAAGTCCATCTCCAGAATTCAAAGAACATGAAATAACGTATAAGAAGAGAGGAGGAAAAAGGACAAACCTACTCCGATCCTGAAACACAAAACCACTTCGAACCTACTTGCCACCATCTTAAAGAGCCCGATAAACAAAGTAATTACCCGGGAAGGAAAAATAGTGGAAAGTGTAGAGTAGAAATAGTGTGTAGAGTAGACCTTTTAAAGAAGATGGTAGTCATTTAAATCTAAAAATTAGTTTATTGCTATCTTGACATATTATTGAAATAGATTTTTGATGGTAATTTAAGTCAATCCAAGCCATAGTCATGGATGAAATCTTGCACGCAAAGTGGCGTGGATCACGAGGAAGTGTCAAATAATGAGAAGAGGATGTTGGAAGCGGTTACAGAAGGGGTTTCCCTCAAAACAGGAGAATTGCCGGTTTTTCGCTATATGAGTATCTTTATTGGATACGGAATACTATTAACTAAGGATACTATTCACTACTGATTACTGTTCACTACGAAAGTAAAATGGCAGTCAGTTAAAGCTATAGTAATTAGCAGGGATGGATTACTAAATAGACAATATAAGCAACTACCTATGTGCCCTCCAGCTTTCGGGGACCCAGAGATTATTATTTTAAAAAAAATCATTTAAAGGGCTTTCATTTTATTTAATTTTTTGAGAGCTGTGTGCTCGGACTTAAAATAAAGTATCGTCTGCATTTCGGATTTTTTTTTTTATGTTTTCAAATTTGTTAGCAGATCAATCATCATTTAACAGTCCTGAGAAATTTTGTCTTAGAAATTGTGTTAAAAGACTTTTGAAATTTTTAACCATTTAATTTAAAATTACTTTTAAATTTTAATCTTTTATACTCGAGATATTAAAACCAAATTTTTGACGATGACGCGCAGAAAAAAAGGTTTTGTTACTGCAGTTTGTCATATTATTTGTTATTGAAAAACTGCCTATACAGAAATTCAATTAAATCAATAAACAATATCTGGTTTGGAAGTTGGGGGGGGGGTAGCTCCGAGACTTACATTGCCTATTAGGTTTCGAGAGGCATCGGGAAAAACCAGAAGTTCGAGTGATACATAAACTATAGCAGGTGTGCTTTTAAGTTTGGGAAAAAGTAGAAGTACGTTTATTTTTAAAAATTAAGCAACGTTCCCAAAAACATATTTTAAAAATCCCCATAAATGAATTCATATACAACATTTAAAAATGGAATTCCACCTCTAAGTCAAGCTGAAAAATATTAAAATATAGTATTTTACCAAAAAAATATTACCATTGCCTTTTGAGATCTAATTGTTCTATTTCGATTCCGCTAAGAATGTTTTAATATTTGTACAAAGGCATGAAAAATGAAATGAATGAAAAATCATTCATTTGAATAAAAAAAAACTAAAAAAAAATTATAAACAGAATACAATTGCTAAAACTTTCATCCTACAAGATCCCATATACTGAGAAAATGAAACTTGAATTCATCAAAAAACTGCAAAATCCTTTTTTTTTATTGAACGCGTGGCAAAGATGGGCATTTTTTCTATAAAAGTATGGTAAGTATGAGAATGTTTCAACTTAATTTAGTTCAACCCGAAGTATCAACTACCACTGCAAGACGGAACGCTAATATAATAATTCAAATATAATTCCATCGATTCCTTAATAATTTAATGATCTATAAGTTGTAGAGCCTTTAAACGTTTTATATATACGCAGTATTCAAGTATCAATAGAAATTCTTCTAACTAGAAAAAAAATGCTTTTAAATTACTGTAAATCATCTTACTTTTTCGACGAATATTCGGATTCAAGTTCGATGAAATAATTCAAAAAAGTATTAAAGTTTTGCAGTTTGGTTGACTTCTGTACTTATTTTTATCATCTGATGGAATTTCTATTTTAAAATATCAATATGTATCTTACTTTTAAACAAACGATACTTTAAATTTAGAGAATAAACTTTCTTCCTTTAACAACTGATGATAAATTAAACTCAGGTCAATGACTTTTAAGGTACTAGATTAGCAATATATTCGATATGCAAACATAGAATGCTTGAACAACCGGTTGCAAATATATGAAGTGATTTTGTTCAACTTCCAAAGAAGCTTTAACTACACATTTTTCGAAGAGTTTACCACTTGCATTCTTCCATGAAAAACTGATACTGTAGAAATAAAATTGCACAACACTGTTATATTCTTATGAACTATAATATTATGATTTTTCTAGCAGTTATAATAACAAAATTTAATGAAGATATTAAATATAAATTAATTAAAACTCCTTGTATTATATAGAATGACGCATATGCAGCTACTTCTAATATAATGCAGATATAAATAATAGAAATACTAAACAAAAAGTTAAAAAAGAAAAAAGTATAAATAAGAAACAGAATATTTAAACAAAAACGATAACAATACACATTTTAGCGCGCTCAACGCAGCAGCCTCAAGTGATTGCATCAACAAAAAATTACAACGATTAATATTTAAAACACATAAAATATAATTTAGAAAGTAAAAGAAAAATATTCAAAATGGAAGGAATGAATGAGAACTTGAATGACGAACTTTTTGACGAAAGAAGAACTTCTATGGCGAACACAAGAGATAAATACTTACAACAAGCTTCCTATTCCTTTTAATGAAATATTTCATATCACATTTTTAAGGCATTCTGCAAATAGCCATGAATAAAAATCCTTTTATTGATCTTTCATATCTGCTTTCTTCCAAATACAAATATATCCTCAAGAAACACTGCCCACAGCAGATCATTAAAAAATACACACAGATAACACATACGATTCAAAGGATTGGATGAAAAGAATGGACATATTGTATTCATTTGGCCACACTCAATAATTACAAATATAACCAGCGCCGGATTATTAAGTAGGCAAAATAGACAACTGCTTAGGGGCCCAGAATGCCCAAAATGTTTTTTGGGGCTCTTTCAAAGAAATTTAATTTTGTGCTTTCATTTCAATTAGAAAGGTCGTACACTCGAACTTATTCGAATAAAAATTAAGCAACTTTTAAATTATGGAACATTATTCTAACAACAGTTGTAGTTAGAACAGCTGTAGTTGTACCTTTTGCAAGATTTTGCTGCTTTATAATTCTAAAAAAATACGTTGTTTTATAATTTAAAAAAAATCTTATCGTATCATAGAATTCAATCGTATTATGGAATTTTTCATGTGTTAAAAATATTTTGATATTTTTTTATTATTTTGTATAAAATTACTTTTAAATTTAAATTTTGTATTTTTTTTATTCGCCATATACTGAAATTAAATCTCGTGATAGTTATCCTCAATTAAATGTTTTGTAAATTCAGCTTGTCAAAATTTGCAACTTAAAACTTATGCAGAGATTAAATTAAAATCAATACAAAAATATTTGGTTTTGTAAGAATTAGAAAGCAAATGGGGCCTGAAGACCTCCATTTCCTAAGAGCCCCCAGAGGGCTTAATAAAGCCTTGAATATAATACATATTTCTGCATAACCTGCATCCAATCGGAATCCAAAGCATGATGGCAGTTTATTTAAACTCCAAACAAAGTGACTGACAGACATGCTTGTGTGCATCATTTACTTCACAAACAAACCACGAAAAATGAAAATTTCAATGCTTTAAATTACAAGAATAATAAGGAAAAAGGCGTGGAAATATAAGGAAGGTATATATTGAAGCGATATACTTACAGAGTTATACCTATCTTAAAATACACAAGAAATTTATGGTCTCACCGGAAACGAAATTGTTTATTTACTTTCTACAACCAAATACCTCCAGGCACCTTACAATAATAATATAAATTGTAATATATAGTAAATAAATATATAAAATAATAAATACTTAGAACATGCTTCTTCTTACATGAAAACTACTAACTAGTGGTTGCTCCATAACAGGTCTCTACACTTATCATCCAGTCTTTTGGATAAGTTCAGATATAAATCTGATAAAGAACTGTTCGTAAAAATCTTAAACCTGCTTTAAATGTCATGTCGACACTTCAGTGGAAAGAAAAATAAAACATTTTACACTATTTCTCACAACCCATTCTGTTTCTTTATTCCTCCTATTACCAAACTAAAGTCCTAACAAGCAGAAGAAATTACTCCACTTCGGATATCTGAAAATTCGCTATCTACTCGGCCACTTGATTCCCTTCTACTCCCTTCCGCAGTTAAGGCTACATTCTTCTTTTTTTACTTATTCTCGACCTCTTGATATTATTTCTTTTTGGGGTTCCCCCCTCCCCAGCTATAACAGAGTTCGTAACGAGCAGTTAGGGAATAGATGAAGTGGTCAAATCACTTCTTAAATGACCCTCAGTCGTAAAGATGACCAGTAGTGTGTGCTGAGGGTAAAAAAAGATATTCTTTTTCTTTCTAATTGATATATAAAAGATGTGTGGGTGTAGAAATGGATTGCCTTTTCCCTTTTGGCCTATTAGTTTGGTTGTGGGGGACAAACTACAGGAATGAAGTATATTCATCTCTCCTACCCCCAGGAGAGGATAGAATGACCCTCGTTTGTTATTACTAGCGAATTCGAGTGCTGGAATAATTTGTTGACAGTGCACCATTAAAACAGGTAATCAAGATCTGTCTGTAAAAGAACAGCATCTAAATTGGATCGTATTAGCCTAAAGAATTTCAAGTCTCAGCAAATATAAAAAAGTACTTTATCAAAGCATATATCAAAGTACTTTAAAACACAAGAAAGGTCATTAATAAATAAAATAAAAATCATAGGTACAAGGTTAGAGCCCTGTGCGACACCGGAAGTACTTGAAAACTCATGAGGAAGAGCATTATTAAAATAAACATAGAGTGTGTGATTACATAAATAAGAAGGACACCAATCAGTCAGGTTTACATGGAAACCTAAATTATGTAATTTATTTAAAAGAATGCCAAAATCAATAGAATCAAAGACCTTAGGAGGTGTAAATAACATCAAGTTGTGAGCCAATTTCAAATGAAGAAATAATCTTATTTGTCGAGCAGAATAAATTAGTGGTTGTTGAGAGTTTTGGAAATAACCCGTGTTGTGATAAAGAAATTAGCTTTTGAAGCTGGTGGAAAAGCCTTTTATGAATTGTAATTTCGATAATCTTAGACAAAGGACTTAAAACAGCAATGGGTCTATAATTTTTACAATCTTGTGGTTCACCTTTTTTAAAAGCACGAATAATTTTGGTTTGCTTCCATACATGAGGAAATACATTAGTTTTCAACGAAATATTAAATAAAGTAAGAAGGGAATACTACTAGGGAGAATATTACTAGGGAATTTTCCAGTGAACTTGCTTTGAAGGTATCGTACTGCACTCATGTACGATCCATTCTGGTATATTGCAGTATTATTTGGGATCCAAATTACAGAAATACAACTGAAATATCCAGCGAATTCAAACTAAATTCTTGCGATATTTAATTTACAAGAAAAATTTATTTTACTTGCAGGATATATCTTCTTCATGTCTAATTGATATCTTTAATATACTTAGTTTGTCTCTTGTGTTCCACTCTTCTATGAAGTAATTAATGGTTTGATTGATTTCAACGATATAATGAGCTCCATACATTTTGCTTTCAAAATGTATTTTCGAGGTTTAACTATGTAAACAAGTTCTCTTTTTAAAAATTTTATAGAATGTTTAACAAGTTCTCTGATGAACTTGACGTTTTTTATATGTCTCTTGTTGTTTTTAAATTGAATTGCTTACATCTTTTAAACTCATGATGCGTTTTCTTTTACCTTTCAACGGAACTTGATTTTTCAATACACTCCTACTCAAAAAATAAGTACAGGCAAAACTCGGAATAAAACAAAAACTATTTAATGGATATGCGTGAAAATTGTACACGAGGTAGGTGAGGCATTACTAGACCAAATATCAAACAGTAAAGCAAAGACAAACAAAAACACATATATTACGGCCGTCGCGGCGCGACAGCCCAAATTGGTAGGCAGAATATGCAATGGGAACCACACGCTAATAACGGATATGATACCCTCTAGCTGAAATGCATGCTTGACAACGGCGAGGCATGCTGACAATAGTGTCGTTGATCGCTTGTTGTGGCAGTAATGCCCATTCCTGTAGTAAGGCTTGTTGGAGCTCGTGGAGGGTCCCTGGACGCACACTGCGACTTGGAATCCGTCTTCCCAACATGTCCCACACATGCTCTATGGGATTCAGGTCGGGTGATCTAGCAGGCCACCCCATCTGTGGAATGGTTTCACTCTCCAGATAACTACGCACCAATCGTGCTCTATGCTGGCGGGCGTTATCGTCCATAAATAACGAGTCGGTACCCATTGCAGCGATAAAAGGCAGCACAAGAGGGCGATATCGGACAGCTGTGACGGAATCCCCAGACAACACGTAGAGGTCGGTTCGGCCGTTCGTTGCAATCCCTCCAGACAAGTAACGCGCCACCTCTGCAGTGGTCTATTTCGACGATGTTTGGCGCCCGATAGCGTGTCCCTGGCTCTCGCCATATCATTGCCCTTCGGGAATCGTTCTGGATATTAAATCGAGACTCATCCGTAAAGAGTACGTGGCCCCATTGCTCTGGTGTTCAACTGCGATGTTCACGAGCCCAAACAACCGCGCTCTGACGTGCGCTGGGACAAAGGCACAACAGGCCGTCGTGCGAACAGTCCTCCTACATGCAGTCTGCACGACACAGTTTGGCGGAATATGGGCCTTCCTGCAGCAGCAGGGAGCTGCGACGCCAGCTGTTAGTGTCCTCCGGCGTCTGGTACACTGCAACAGGTAGCTATCATCTGCCGATGTGGTGATTCTCCGGCGTCCATACCCAAGTCTTCTACTGGCGTTTTGATCTATTTGATAATGGTTCCGCAGCCTATGGATGACACTATGATGCACATTCAGCTCTCTAGCGGCAGCCAATTGCCTTGCACCAGCTTGCAACATACCGACAGCCCTCCATCGCATTTGATCGTGCAAATGGTTTCTTCTACCCATGCTTTCCGCTTTGGCTATCTCAGATTCCGCGGAACTATCTCTGCTTGAGAACTGAAGCGTAAGTCCGGCTAGCCCCTTTTTAAGGCGTTGCGGTGTGACCGCGGGATTGCGTTTTAGGCTAATTTTGGTTGCAATGGGGTGATGCGACCTCTACCTCATATGTAAACTGTGTGTTTTAATTCACCGTTTTGTATGTGAACCGCGTCTTTTTGTTCCTGTTGCTTATTTTTTGAGCAGTTTTAAGTCATTTCGTGTTTTTAAGATTAAGTGTCTTCAGCTTTTAATTTTTTAATGCGTTTTTAATAATTTTGTGATTGTGAGAATTCAATTTTTAAGTTCTTCATGTTTTTTTTATTTTTTTTAGATTAACTCATTTTAATTCTTAAATCCTTAATGTGTTTTATGTTATTAAGATGACTGTACACAACTTTTAAAATCCTGGTGTGCTTTTTGGTGTTTCTGTGACCGTGCGTGTTCAACTTTTAAATTATTTATTCATTTATAATTTTTTATGATTTAGTGACCAGAACTTTCTTATTCTTACCATGTTTTAAATGTTTTTATGACGACTTTATACAATCTTTAATTTTCTAATAAGTGTTTTTAATATCTTAAAGAGTCATTAATTACAGGTTTTGTTCTTAGTGTGTTTGATGTTCATTTTGTTTCTGCACTTTGTAACTGAAATTTTCTCTGTAGTGTGCTTTTTCTTTACATAAATAAATTAATTAATAATTACGTACGGAAATGATAAGAGTACCAGTAAATGCATTATGTTCTTAGTTTTATTTACTTACATGTAGAAGAAGTATATTCATTTGTACAAAGTTCTGTTGACTCAGAAGGAGCTATTAAATTAATTTGTTCGTCTAGACATGTCTTAATGGGCAATAAGTTTCTTTGTATATACAATAAAAGATTTGCGCCGTCTTAATAATGCATTGCGAAGAAATGTCCTGATGATAAACAAGGACATTAACTAGTTATTTTTATTGTCATGAATGCATAAATGAGGCATTATCTCTATTTATATGTTGCCTATTGATATATCTCTGCTATATAGTTCTATCTTTGTTCAACTATGGTGTAGATATTTTAAGAATACTTAGAAAATATGAGACTTTATATATTTTTATGCAATACTCTACATCAGAAATTATATTTCGATGACAACATTCCATCTTTCAGAATGATTTTATTTCAAATAGTTTTTACTATTTTGGTTAGAAGCAATCTTGGATTTTCGTCGAAATAATACTTTTGGCATATTCTCTTTATTAAAAGAAACCTAATTTATTATTATTCTCAAATTCATTTTTATTCAGTTATCTTTTCATAAAAACAGCTACTGTGGCATTTCCTAATAGCTTTCTTACAGTTTCAGGTTGGAATTTTGTGAATTGCATTGGTTACGGTCTAGAAAAAATTTGTCTTCAACTGTATTATGTGTAATATTTAATGGAAGCAATTCGTATCTAATGCAAAAAATTACATATTTAATAATTTAAAAATTAGTTTTATTTAATATTAAATTATGGACTGATATGATGTATGCATATCTACATTTTTAATCAAAAATTGTTATTTTCTAAAGGAAATAAATGTTCTGTTGTAAAAGAATTTCAGCCGGAAAAAAATCATTTCAATACTCTCACTATTTCACCTTATAGCAAATCCAAGTGGCCAAAAATGAAAACATAATGATTTTCCTGAATCTAACAAACGGCGTTAAATTTTTTAACATAAAAATGCTACCATTTTTTTAAATATGAAAATAGTTCCTCCAAATTATTGTAGATTCTAAAGTTTAGCTTTTTATACTAAGGTCTCGTTTTGTAAAGTAATAGTTTTGAGACAGACCTTAGAATTTCAAACTATGGTCAGATGAAAGAGACCATAGCTGAGCCAGTATCCCCTCTCCAAACTGCCACGCCACATCACGAAAAGAGGAAAATGAATTCTGAAAGACAAATATCTTTTTCATATATTGAGTAAAAGAACGAATAACTTCAAAGAAATTCGGTACATAAAAGAATCACGTTAAAACCGGCGACCAGAAGTAAATATGGGAATTTTAAGTCCAATATTCTGTATTTAATACCAAATGCTGCATTTATTGCTCACTAAGGTAATCCGTAAATTTTTATTTCCATGAAGAGATGCTTCTGTATAATGAAAAGTATAAAGCTGGAAAAAAGTGAAATTTCAAAGCATGCAAAAAGTTTTAGCCATCACTGCATATTCAATAAAACTTGTAGAACGTTATTTATAAAAAAATATTATCTTTAAACTAAGACCTTTCTCTTCCATCTCGAAAAACTTGCAATCCCAAATAGCATGTTTAAAAATCTTCACATCGCATCACGATCCTCTGCTCGTGTTTTAATCAGCATAATGGACTTTTAAAGCTGTAAGGAGTACGAATCTCCTGTTCCCTTAATGCCCTCTTCGCCAGGATTAATGATGAAACTTCGAAACCGCTAATGCGACGAGTAAAATTGGAAATAATTATGAGAGAAAGCAGTTTCTATGCCGATACATTTCCGATATGCTTGCAGACCACAAAATGAAACAAATTTGCCTTAATGGCTTAAATGGAAACGTCTTTCACTTTGCTCTTTTCAGAATCGCAAATGGGCTCGTTTGCCAGATATTTGGATCATTCGTGACTTGAATATATACGTGACTATACTAATGTGGAAAAGCAGTTCCACATGGGACTGCAAAATTTTCACACCAGTTTATTTTGGATACGTTTAGTGGCCATTCTTTTGCTTCGGACGCTTTCTTTTTATAGATATAATAATTTTATTATTTTTATGCAGCAGTTATTTGAACTTCGATGTTTTTCGTCAAGCAGATTTCGTAGCTGCGTGTAAGATCAAATCCAAGCAAGACGTCTTACTGAGTGTGTGACAATCCTTCCTTCAAAAGATGTTTGATGAATGTCAAGAACTGCAGTTTGTGCTGTTCCTTTGTCTTTTTCTGTGAAAATTGTGTGTATTGGGCTTTAGATATTTTACTCTAGAATTATTTTTTCTCTCTTGAAGTAATAATATGAGCACGACGCTTTATGTTTTTCTGACAGAATGACCGGATTGTCCATCTGGTTCAATGGCAAGCAACAGTTTCCTTTTTACTGTTGCAAAAGTTGCAGACACCCAACGACTAATTTTTATTTATTTTCTATCTATTTATTTATCTTTTTTTAGATGAGAGGTGTTTCTGAATTTCATCCGATTAAAATATTTTAATACACCTCTTATTTAACGTTTCTATTTTACCAGTAGACCTTATTAAGAAGAATTTTCTCATTTTATTAAAATGTCGCTGAACGATATGGTCGATTGACTTATTATAAAACAGTACATGAGTAAGCAATTTGTTTTATCGGACTCTGTCTCGTTGGGTGTTCTAATTGTCTTGAAAACGTTCAGACGAAGCACGATTCAGTTTTCGTGGTCGCAAAGGGGTTATGTATGTACCCCCTCTTTTATTGAGTGAATGGTCAGTAAGTGTACAAGCTAGAAGGAATGCGTTAGAACAGGACTTGTATTGAATCGCTATTTTTCTGTATTTTTATCTCGGAAGGGACGTAAAAAATGCATCTTTAAACTAAATAAGTGATTCATGCTTCATCGCCCTGGCTTGCTACATTGCTATTCGTCTCGTAGGCTTCACGCTCATTACGTAACCATAAGCACAGTCACCCCGACCTGCCTAGGTATACGGGAAATCTGAATGACAGTCGTTCCAATGGAAACGAGTACTGAGGTTGGGTCCTAGTGGCCAACACAGCCTCACGGCCCTACCCCTCCCGTAGGAGGTACGTACTATCACTGGAGGGGGGACTGCGCCCCCCCATTTATGTAACCCTAGGCGGTCGAGTTCCTTCATATGAAACCTGAGCAACTCATCCACATTTCGTGGTGCCCACATCAGTAGGGTAATATACATTACGTAATATTCTTCTCCATCACATCGGACATCATTTTCGGACCTCACGTGGAGCATGTGCATTTTTAAACATACAATATAATATTCAACTTGCAAATCCAAATAAGTAACATTATTATATCTTTCCCCATCCCAAAACCCAGGAGGGACAACTCAACCCAATGGTTGTAGAGTCTTTTGATGACCCCCGGGAAAGATTATTATATATTTGTATTTGTAAAACGCGAATGTATAATATTTTAGTATATGTATTGAAATTTGAATGGTTTCAAAGTATGTTTAGAACCACTGCGCGCCACTGTTTATTTTAGTGGCACTCAATATGTATGGTACATTTATCGCTTATACTAAAATAATATGGAATGGACAAAAACACAGCTTTATTTCAGTGTTACATCAGACAACCGAAGCGTGTTTTCTTAATTTCTACTATATGGAAAAAAATTAGAAAATAATTTTCCAAAAAATAATCCTATTTTAAATGGATGGAAAAATTTCAGTCCCCTGTCTTTTTTCCTAAATCTATTCCTTTCAACTACTGAACATTTATACGTTTGTGAGCATTTTGATATGAACATTTTCCTATTTCTATTAAAATAACTTTATTTTGAGGAAAATAAAAAAAGCATAATCTCTTAAAGTAAAAACAGAGAAAACATCGGGAAAAAAAAGTGTTTCATTTTTTAAAAAATTCATCTTGATCATTTTCCGGAACATAACCAATTTATGATGAAAGGTTTTATTTAAATCTTCCTTCTTACGGTTACTTTATTGTAGCGCTGACATTTAAATGCAGAACGTGAAGAACTAAATTCTCTCAAGCTACAATAAACTGAAGAAACTACAAATGTATTTGAATAAGTACCAATCATTAGCTGATCTCGTAACTTGTCCCACTGTTCACTTTTAAATACCTCATTTGGATTCGTATATTGACGTGGAGTGTCTACCAATTATCAGGAGCAGATAAAAACAGCAAGGGAGGTATTAATTATTCAGCATCAACTGAAGGAAAACTTCGAAATGAGGAATACCTGCATTAAACTATTTTATCATCATTCAGAATTTTCTCTTTGTAACATTTGAAACAAACCAGTTTTGATTAGCTTCGTGAATGACTTCGATAGATGCTTCTCAAATAGATAGACATCTTCGATAGATGCTTCAAATGCTTTTCTTTAATAATTAGCGCCTAGTCTGTTGGGTTTGAATGCGAATTTGCTTCAATGATATGTCAGAAACATCGAATTTTGCTTGGCTTTAAGAAGTTTTTTCTCTAGGAATTTTGATTTAAATCATGCAGCACTAAATGAGAGGATAAATTATTTGACTTAATTAGATTGCTCAATAAATCACACTGCTTGTTTACTATGGAAGAAGCTTAGTCTTTGGTTACTGCTAGTTCCTTGTAGTCTTTGGTTATTTTGAAAACACATGGTTGTCAGGAAAATTAATTCGCTAACTAGCTGAGTAATTCTTTTAAATTGGTATAAAGTTATGTTACTTGAAATGAAAGTCATGTTTTTCAGCGTGAATTTTTTTTGATATAAATGCTGTTAAAATATTTGAAATGTAGAGCACATTTTTTCTTTGTTTTCATTAGTATGAAATTATTTTTTTAAAAACATTCATTTCCTGAATATGCCAATTTTGAGCCAAAAGAAGATTGATAAAGCAAGAGGTCTATTAAAACCAATAATAAATTTGTCTACTAAATCAATCAAAGTGAACGACATTTGTATACAAACATGTCACAAATATAATTTGAAAAATAATCAAAGATTTTCAAATTGATTTTACTACAAAACCAACATTTAACAATAGACAAATAGAATAAACCAAGACAATATTTCGGTCACTTTGGCATTTTAGCACTGATATCTGTGAACATTTTTGAATTTAATTTGTGTTTGACTAATCATATGGCACAAGAATTATATACTGCCATTCTGTGGAAAGCAATTTTTATTTACATGTTCATATTTTATGTGGGTGTAAAATCATCTTTCAAGATTACGTGCTCCGATTTCAAAGTGTCAAAACGGACCTATAATTCACTCCATGTGAAATAGTTATAGTTATACATGCTTAAAACGTTACCTTAAAATAGATTACGGAAATATTAATTGGCAAACATGTGTAAAATGTCATTTGGTACTTTAACATATTGTTAACACCAAGAAGAAGAAGAATACAATTATTTCTGTTGTAATTTTCAGCGGTCTACACACTTCATCAGCCGTAAATTTATTCGAAAGTCTTTTTTTCATTATCAGAAAACAAAACAATCTGAACAAATGTTTGCTCAGGTAGATAGATGCCTATTTACTTGTAAAACTGGAAAAGAATGACACTTCTTTTATACTCGTAATAAACATTAAGGATTCGATACATTATTTCTCTTCTTGAAACAAATTCCAAATGCTTTCTTTAATTGAACCTTTTAAATAAGGTTTTAAAAAAGTGTAAATAGGTAGATCATATTTTTGAAGATTCTTGTCTGCCATAAGAAACTTGGATATTATTCGGAAATATACATACAAGGGACTTTCCGAAAGTAAACTTCGTCATGCTTTTTCACAAGAAATCTAGCTTTATTACAAGACGAAACATACAATGTCATAACAAAATACAAACTCTTGGCTTTTTATCCCCATATTCGCCATCGACATTGATACATTTTTCTTACCGTTAAATCAATTTCAAGAAACCATCCTGGTGAAGATCGGTGCCCAGCAAGTGAAGGAAGTTTTTCACAGCTGTTGTACCTCTTAATTGCTTCGAAAGTGACGTCGTTATAGTGCTGACTTCAATGCAGGACAAAGGTGAAAGTCTGATGGGACAAGATCGAGTCTGTAGACCGTGTGATACAATATCTCCCATCCTAGGCGACGAATGTGTTCTTATGTGTCCCTTGATGTGTGGGGACTTGCAGTATCGTCCAAAATCAAAACCCCTCGAGGCTTTTTGCCATTCTTACAGTCTTATGATCAGTGTGAGGTCCTTCGGCACCCATGGTCGCCTTTTTCCTGCATTAAAGTCAGCACTATTGGAACGTCACTTCCGAAGCAATGAAGAGGTGCAAGAGGCTGTGAGAAACTTTCTTCGCTTGCTGGGCACCGATCTTTACCAGGATGGCTTCTTGAACTTGATTTCACGCTACGACAAATGTAACAATGTCGGTGGGGAATATGTTGGAAAATAGCAAAAATTTGTATTTTGTTATGCTATTGTTTGTTTTGGATTGTAAGAAAGCTTCCTTGTGAAAAAACATGACGAAACTCGATTTCGCATCGTCTCTCCTAAATTACCTACTATTTCAGATGCATTTGGTTTAATGTTTTTAGCAATATTCGAAATCAGATACGTTAAAATCTTTTCTTTCGAGGGATTCCAACATCAGCGTTTGATTTGAAGCTTAATTTATGATATGTGTTATGGAATTTAAAAAAAAATCCTTTAAGCAGAAAGGCTCTGGTATAGTCCAAAATTAATAAAACTCAAGTATCGTTCAAGTTAAGAAAACTCTGGAATAATAAGGTAAGATGTTTGTTACGGGTTCTTATTTAATCTCTTTTAACATCCTATATCAAAAGAATTAAATACAACAGATTGCGTCAATTGAAAGAAAATGAATATGCAGCCATTTTTTCATATTTCTCCATTTTTGGAGTCTTTAATGCTTGTTGCTTGTGTAAAACAAAATAAAAACTGTAGAACATATATTATAAATTCTAAAGAGACTCAAGAATATTATTGGATCGCTATTTTCCCGTTAATAGTCAAGTTGATTGCACATACTTGCAATGCAAGGACTTCCATAAAACTCACTTTACTATTACCCAGATCAAGTTTACGAAACAATCCTTTGTTCTTTTTCAACCGAAATAATTATTCCATTCCGCCTATGTCATGAGTTAGGTCTCAATCCATATCACTTAAATAGCCAACATTTATCTATTTCACGTGGCTGGAATTAGCTCCAAACGTAATTAAATTAATTACTTCAAGATTGCAAAAGGTAGTCCGTTACAGAGTATCGCTTAATATTTTCTTTTACTGAATCTTTGCTTCAATAGCCTCTCTGTTTGCATGAACCCTATTACGTGTCGAAAAAGTTCAGCTAAATGGAAAACATAGATGAAATAAAAATTATTATAACTGCATTAATATTTTTATTAACTGCATGATTTCAGTTTTTTCAGAGGCAAGTTCTATGAATATTTCCTCATTAGCGAGAAATCTTTCAAAGGACATGAAATGAGGGTGCTCCCATAAATTCAGCTTTTGAGGTAATTTGTTTTCTTTGCATGTATTATTAGATTGACCTTTTTCTGTGTTGTATTTAAATTGAGAAATTTTTATTTTAATATAATCAAAGTTATCTTGCCAATTAAAAAAAAGTGCCAACTTACTCCGGTACTCCAAAGCAAGATGACTTTGGCCACGGGGCAAGATTAAAATTATGATAAAAGTTCAATACATTTTTGTTTTAATAAAATAAAGTGCAGAATACTAATTAATTAAAAGCTGTTAAGTATCTTTTCCTTGGTTGGTATGCAATGAAATGATTAATTTAGTTAAAACGAATGTTCAAATAAATTAATACAATTCAAAACTGGCGTTTTCTCATTTACAAAAATTAGACAAAAATTCTCCTCAATCAGAGTCTGAGTAGCCCTCGGGCCAAGATGTAAGGCATTTGCAACACTCTGTTTAATTTTCAGACGTAGGGTCAACATAGATGTCATCACACGTAGAGCACTGTATTATATTTTCTTTTTAAATTTGAACTCACGTCATGAGTGTCAGAATTTCGGGCTTTTTAACTGCTTGACAGCTTTTCCGATACGCCATACTTGCATGAAATTATCGTATTTTTGGTCTTGCAAATCTTTGTCTGGCTTTATAATTTGACACAAAAATCCCTTCGAATCCATAAACATATCAAGTATTCTAAGGCTTCTTAGATGAAAGAGGAATCAAAACGACAACCTCTTTCCAAAACAGAAGGTGTTATTTTATTAGTAGCAAAGAAAATGAAACTCTGAAAGGGTTAATGGAATCAAACTTCAG
This sequence comes from Araneus ventricosus, assembly GCA_013235015.1. Taxonomy (NCBI): domain Eukaryota; kingdom Metazoa; phylum Arthropoda; class Arachnida; order Araneae; family Araneidae; genus Araneus; species Araneus ventricosus. The sequence continues at coordinate 20,263 of BGPR01009704.1, forward strand.
TTTCCTTGTAATAACTCCATTTATGCACCTTAACCTCTTATCTTTTCTGCTTCAAATATTCTTCTTCCACCTTTTGTATGTCTTTCTGAATCGACATCTCTTTAATATGTAAGCTTATTGCAATATTTTCTGTAGGTTTCAAGCCATGCAAGATGTTAGGAACAGACAGTAGATCATGCTGCTCAGGAAAATCATGCAAAATAAATAAAAATATTCATATAATCTTCAAAAAGAAAGCAGTAAAAAGCACTTGGGGTGCCATAGTCATGATGCCCTGATCGAAAATGTTAAAAGTCTTCGTTTTTTTTTCGTGGGATTATCAAGAAAATACAGCAGAGTTTATCATAAAAATAAATTGTAGCTGATTATGCTCTTAAAAACATCATGATAAACTTTGAATCCAGTCTTTTGTTTTTCCATTAATTTATTAAATTGTGTTCGCAGTGATGTTCATATTTACAGTGAATCGTTTAGAAATATTTCGACGTAGTTCTGTAGTTGTTGCAAAAGATAAATATTAATACCACTATAACAAAGCGTAATTATTCATTCCTTAGTTTATTTAAGGCATTATTATTAATTTCAGTAATCTTTTAAAAGAATTTTCCTTCTTTGACAGCGACATTAAGAGATTTAATTTTACATCAACTTTTAGAATAATATTTGAGCTTGTTTATCTTCAGACTATCTCTGCACAAAGTCCACAGCTGAATGCAATATAAAAGTTTTTTTTAAAGTTGACGGCTCTACAGATGAGGATTTATTAGCAATAACTCCCTTTTAGCTTAAATTGAGATCAGTTACAATAAAAATTGATAACTTCTTAATGAATATATTGCTTGCAAATAATTTTCTTTCTTTTACAAATATATTGCTTTTTAAGGAGTAGACAGTATCTTGATTAAATATATGCTGAAGAAAAAATTAAGACAGACATGAGAAATTACTTACTTAAAGATAAGTTCATCTATATTATAACAGCCTATCAGCATTATAAGGCGAAAAGTTTAATTTCCTGAGGTGGGTAATTGTTATCCAAGTTCCCTATAAATATCAGAAAACATGTACTTTTTTCCGTCCAGTCTAATAAATGCCATGCTAAACCTAAATAGCTAGGAACATCAATTCGGTAAATTATAAGAGGCAAACTAATTTGTTATTGATGGTTTATGTTTACCTTCCTATTTGTCTACAGTAGCTTCGTGGATGCCTTGGTTAGGCTTTTTATGAATATTTTGGAAATTATTTATAATGAATTATCACTGGCAACCATTCATTTAGTCACTACTTCTTTCGCCGTATTTTATCGCTGAAGGGTAGGGGATACCGTGATATAAACTTAACTGTAACGACGTTGTAAGAGTATATCGTAATTGAAATTTATTCATGGGCATAATCAGTTTCTAATATGATGCAGTTAGTAGATGATACCATTAATTCTTCTGTAAAATGACAATGAAGCCATTTTATTTCAGCAGGATAAAATCAAATTCTTATTATTTTATGAGGTAAAATGTTAATCGTACTGATGCTATCGTTAGCATTATTAGTTATTGTTATTGTTAGAAAAGTTGCATCCTACTGGTTTTCGGAATGATATTATTAATTTTCCCTAAGTTGAAAAAAGTTCACAGAATAAAAATAGATATATGTGCATTACATGATAAGGAAGATGTGGCGGTTCCTAAGGACTTACCACCAACGTGGAGGATTACACAACAGCGAGGAGCAAGACAAGTGTAAACCAGTTCTCAAGGCAGAAGGCGAGAAACTGTTGAACGATTGCACTTCTGGAATAGATCTTATCTAGAGGGCTAACTGTACTGTAGCTCAGGGGCACCATTGATCCAAGAGTGCCTAAAAGTTTACTATACTCATTTTATTTTAATTTTGATCCAAAAAATTTTTACGTGAAAACGTCTTTCAGCTCGTTACAGTGATAGTGGGTCGAACTTTCTTGTGTGACAAAATACCGTCAGATTTGATTCGCTAATAACTACGAGACTAATAATGCGAAAAGAATGGTTGACCCCACAATGGATCGATCATATCTATAAGAGTTTGTAGCATAGTACTTTTTTGCCTGTGACGTCATCGTACCAGTGTAGGCGCATGCGCGTGATTCTTATGAATCAGCTTTTTGTAAGGTTATAAATAAGTGTAGCGTGGAAACGCGTTTAGATAGGCGGTTGATTCTGGTGTCATTTTAAAGATCTTGAGAAGTATCACTAGGACAAAAAGTGAGAAAATAAAAATATTTATCAGAAGATAAATGAAAATCGGTATTAAATTGGAAATTTCAAACTCCACATGTTTTTTGATTATAACATGCAGAGTTTTCTTTCGAATTGTACGAAGCTTACAGAATATTTGACAATACGTAAAAGAAACATTGTATTAAAATTTGAATATTACGGGAAATATGAGCATTTATAAAAAATAATGCTTTACTGCGCATACGCGAAATGTAGTTCTATATACTGTCATCAGATGGCGCCATCAAAAGCTACTCTAAATAAAACATAAGAAAGGCGCAGTTCGGGACCGCGACGTAGATTTTTCCTGAAATCGTCAGGATAAAATCATAGAACAAGTGTTTCGTATTAATATGTAATTTAATTATCTATCTCTTTAATACAATATTTATACAGAATAGTATAATGGTTACAGAATAGATAAATCACAAGTTTATCGTATGTATCAATGGTCTGTGGTAGCTTGTGATTTATCAATTCTGTAACCATTATACTACTCTGTGTAAATATTGTATTAAAGAGACTGATAATTAAATCACATATTAATACGAAATACTTGTTTTATGACCTTATCCCGACGTTTCCACGAAACAGCTACGACGAGGATCCTAACTGCGCCTTTCTTGTTTTTTTATTTTAGTCATAAATATGTTATATAATTTTATATATTATAAAATGTTGTATGTAAATAAGTTTATAACTTTATACACTCCTCAATTTTTTAATTAACTGGTTATTTTCGTTGAGCCACAGACGCTCAGATATCTAGTTACGGTTTTAATGGGGCGCCAAAATATTCTATCCCAGGGCACTCAAATTTGTTAAGAAGGCTCTGCTTCTGCCTCGGACGTCAAGGAGTAAGCTGTTCCGAGAGAACTCTGCTTGCTAGCTTCGGCAACGCGAATTACTAGCTAAACATGTGTTAAATCACAGCTAAAGAAATCTGCATACAAAATCCGCAGAAAATCTGAAGGTATTTGGAACATGTTTTCTTCAGATTTTCTAAAGAAAAAAAATGCAGAATATCTGAAGAAAACTATGTTCCAAACACCTTCAAATTTTCTACAGAAAAAAATGTAGAATATCTGAAAAAATATGTTGCAAATACCTTCAGGTTTTCGGCAGTCAAGGTTTAATTATTGATTTCAATTAATGTAATTAATAATTTCATTAATCTAAATTGTGATTCAACTTACTTCTATGATGCCGATTCATATTGTGACAAAGCTTCAAACTCATCCTGTCCGGGATTCGAACCCGCGTTCCTACAGTTGGCAGGCAGGAACGATAACCACAACACCGCGCCGGAATACACTAGACGAGGATAAATTAATCTATTTGAGTTTTAGCGTCACCATAGCTCTCGTGGCGCCATCTAATGGTGTAAAAATCAACCAATGTCAGAATATGTGTTTCAAAGTCGTAGAGATGAGTAACAGATGATATTAGTAATATTTTTGTTCAATAACTTAGATTCTCAGTTTCCATAAATTCGTTTTCACTGTCTATCTTTCTAGTAAGCCTTCTCTCCATCCAAAGGGCGCAGGCTTCACTTTTCCCTTCTTTTGGAGGAAAGTAGATAGTCAGAAAGACAGTTGGAAAACTAATTGGAAATTGATTAAATCGCGGGGAAAAGTTTAAAATTGTAAAACCTCAAATATTTATTTTAAAGATTAATTCAGAATTCATTTTTTTCAGTGGCATATTTAAAAGTTTTAGTGCCCAAGACATATTTCGATTGTGAAAATTTTAGAAACTCCTGTCTGATGTAAAATTAAACAATAATAATAATTACATCCAATTTTGTTTCATATTCTGTGGAAAATAAAGCTGCAATATTAGAGAATATGGTGCAAAATATGTATTTAGAGAAATGCAGATATTATGAAATTGCAGTTAAATCTTCAGAAAACCAACAGATATTGGTCAAGTTTAAAGATTTTGTGAAATTCTGCTAAATAACTGCAAATTGAATAACTGCAAAAAATCTGCAGAATATTTAGAGAAAAATATAATAAGAATTTTTTTTTGCAGATTTTATGCAGATTAAAATGAAGAAAAAAATGCAGATTTTTTGCTGTCTTATAAAAATCTGCAGAATATTTAGAGAAAATATAATAAGAAAATTGTATGCAGATATAATTGAAGAAAAAATGCATATTTTTTGTGTCTTCAAAAAATCTGCAGAAATCTTTAAGAAAACTTGAAAAAAAATTTTCTGAAGATTTTCTGCGGATTTTTTTTAGCTGGGATGTATATATTTTATCTTGTGATATTCAGTTTAAAATATTTCTGATATTAATCTTTATTATTTGCGTGACTTCAAAACTCAATAAAGGTTTACATTCCTGATATATGCAACTGCAAACTGGGTATTGCGTAACTAAGTATATTGCCAAACTAAATTGAGATCACCAGAGCTCTCAAAAATATTTTGTATACTGTTTTCAGAAAGAGTTCAGATTTTATGAAACGGATTTTTTCGTAGAAGTCACATTTCTACCCTTGCTACAAGCGAAAATTTATTTCAGCAACAAAACTTTAAAGGCAGAAATTATAACTGCAAAATTCAATTTCTAAACTACTCATCACACTTTAGGTGAAGTAAACCTCAGAAAAATTTCCACAGAAAATATACATTGACATTTTAATTTTGTTTCACATTCGGTTACTTTTCATATCCTGAATATAATTGAGAAGTGAGAAATTCAAGAACTTAAAAGGGAATATATCTACAAATAATAAAGGAGAATGCGTGTGTGTCCTTGTATCTATTTTTTGGTGCTCTACTAAGCAGACCGCTATACGTAATTCTACGAGGTTTGGCACAAATATACTTTAAAGGGTGGTAATGCGCACCTCTGAGCCCTTTTTTGAAATTTTAATTAATTAAAAATTAGGCGAAATTTCGGCGTTTTTCTTTAATAACTTCCGAAAATACCAGAGCACAAAACTCATTTTAACACCATCTGAAAGTGCAAAAAATTACCTTTCCAATGACATCAATTAAGTTGCCGTACAATTCTTTCTCGAATTTTAATAAATTTGTGAAAATATTTTTTTGTATAATTTACAACACTTTTCTTTGTTGCAACGCAATCAAACCCTTTTCAGTGTTTAAACAAATATTTAATTGCATATTTCTCTTTCATTGTTGTAATCTAAAATAATATCCTAATGCATTTTGCTTTCATATTTTATTTTATCAAAATTTTAGTGAAATCAGTAAACCAAGCTCTCCGAGATACTGCTTTGCTGAAACTAAGAAATATATCCATTAAGCTGAATGATTATGGTTAGTATGTTTACATTCCTTTCTCAGCATGTTTTAATCTAGCTAACATGTCGCTGGTCACAAAATGTTCAGCGTATTTTTAATGTTGAAATCAAATGCATATTTTAAAAGATGGATAAAACATTGAAAATAGTGCCTAGGCCCGTCTCTAGCTAAACTTTCTCACACGCATTCTTAAAATCTCAAATTCTAAAGTTAAATCAATAACTTCTCTAAATAAGCACTCACAGAATGGACTGTAGACACAGGTTTATTTCTCATTGCGAGAGCCGAAAAATATCACAACACTCTCGGCGGCTGCTCGCAGAACACTAAATTAACACGTGACCAGTCGGGAGTGCGCATGCGCCAACATCCCGCCCGGCCTTACATGTTCACATGCAAGAACTTACAAATTCTTTATACATATTACAATTTTCATGAGTATTTACATAACCAAACTTAATACAAGTAAATAAAATGTTATACATCAATATGCCAATATGAATACACAAAACACGTTTCTTATACAATTACTTTTGGATGGAATGATAAAGACAGTTCTTAAATAATTTTTCAATTAATATTCGATGTAAGATTTTCATAATTAAATTTAAGAACAAATAATATAACAATGTACATATGGAAAATCACAATACTAAAATGCAATTTGAGTTCAATAAGTAATATAAACTGAATACCTAGAATAAATGTGATTGTTATTTTCAGAAAATATTCAATTTTCAATAGGCAGTACACTCAATTTGTTGATGGACCTTCTATAAATGCCTTTACTGGTTTTGACATCTACAACTCTTACTTTATTATCCTGTCCTGGATATAGAGCTATTACACGTCCCATTAACCATTTACATGGATGGAGATTTTCTCCCCTGATTAAAACCATGTCCCCGATTTTAAGATTTTCATTGTTAACTACCCATTTTTTCTTTGTTGCTGACCGTTTAAATATGAAAGGCCCCATCTTTTCCAGATTGTTTGTACTGACTTTGTAATTCTCTGCCAAACATTAAGGCGATTTGATCAAAGTCTATAAGAGATGGTTCAACGATTGCCGTTATCGGCCTTCCTATTAAGAAATGTACCGGTGTTAGTATTTCCAAGTCGTCAATATCGGCTGAAAGTGGCGTAAGCGGACGCGAATTTAGAATGGCTTCAATTTGAATCGTTAGTGTTAGCAGTTCTTTGTAGCTGAATTTTGAGTTCCTGCTACACGTTTGAGGTGGTATTTAAAATGCCTTGATATTTGTCTCCCAGAGTCCTCCCCAATTTAGACTTCTAGGCGGAATGAATAACCATTCAATGTTTTCTTCCGCAACAAACGCATATAAAGATTCATTTCTATCTCTAACCAATTTATTCAAATCACTTAATGCTCTGTTAGCCCCTGCCATGTTAGATCCATTATCAGAAAAAATCTTATGGCATTTACCCTTCTTGAAATAAATCATTTCAAAGTAGCTATTAAAGACAGAAGTTATATCACTGATTATTTCAAGGTGTATGACTTTTGTTACTAAGCAAATGAATATACAAACATAAACTTTTATTTCAGGACCTTTCCTTTGATATTTATTTTTAATTAAGAATGGTCCATATAAATCTATTGTTGTTGAACTAAATACTTTATCTGGAGTAGTTCTTTCCTTTGGCAAATTGCCCATTTCTTGAGAATACTCTTTTGGTTTAAATTTAAAACAAACAACACAGTTATGTACAATTTTTCTACATACATTTCTCCCATGAATGGGCCAATATTTTTGTCTAATATGAGAAAGCAACTGTTGGGGACCAAGATGAAAATATTTTTCATGGTAATACCTTACAATCATTTCAGTTAACTTACCTTTTGAGGGTAGTATTGTGGGATGTGTACTTGAATATGGTAATTGGGAATTTTGAAGTCTTTCTCCTACCCTCATTACACCTTTATTATCTAGAAAGGGAGATAAATTTAGAATCTTACTTTTATTCGAAATATTATCACCAGACATCATGGCTGTCAATTCTGCAGAGACGCTTCAAATTGACATTGCTTGATTAAATTATGCTCTGCCTCTGACAGCTCTTCCGATATCAATGGGCCCTTTCTTTTACTCTCTGGAATTTTACAATTAGAAACAAACCTGAAAAGAAAACTCAATATTCGAACTATAGTTAAAATTCTATTACTACGATTAACTATGTAATCAAAGAATGTTTTTTTGTAATTTAAAGTTAACACAATATTGTCCTTAGATTTGAGTTCAGGTAAGTAATCTTCATCTGGGTCTGAACACTCACAAACAGTTTCAGGAAGTTCATCAGATTGTAAAAATGATGGACCATTCCACAACCCTTCATTATGTAGAACAGATTCAGCTTTAAATCCCCTAGACAATAGGTCTGAAGAATTTGATTTTAATTCACGTATATAAAGATAATTGGTTTCGATAGAGCTATCACGACACTTAGTCAGTACAGGTTGTAATAGAAATGAGGGACTCCACCACAGTTCACACAGCTGTAGTTTAACTGGATCCATTCCCCTTGATATTAGATCCGCTGGGTTCTGTTTTGATGGCACATGATTCCATTGCTCTGCCACAGTTAGAGTTTGAATGATAGATATTCGATTAGCAACAAAGGTCTTAAGATCTTTGCATTCCTTTTCCAACCATGACAGAACAATAGTGCTATATGTCCAGAAATAGGTTTTCGAAACCTCAAGTTTTAGAGCTCTTAAGACTCTTCTCATCAATTTAGACAATAGAACTGCAGCACAGAGTTCTAGAAGCGGTATAGTCACAAACTTAAGAGACGCTACCCTGAATTTACTAATGAGTCAGCAAAGCCGTGTAACTCTACACTAATAGACTGTTCACTGAGAATCCATCTTGGAATATTGATAAGGTTTACAAACTTTAGGGAATTAAAAAAGCTCTGCCACTCAGTATTTTCCTTCAATGGGAAAGTGTCATCCCAATATAACTATAATAGCCACAATTTTTGTAAAAACATTTTAGCTTTAGAGATAATTGGACCTAATAGACCCAAGGGATCAAATATTCGTGCTATTTGAGATAACACAGCTCGTTTATTGTATACTTCACTTTGCTCTATTATCAAATTAAAGCCAAAAGCCTGGTTGTGGTTTCCAAAGTATACTTAAAGTTTTAGTTTCCTTACTAAATGAATAATCAGATTTCTTCATTTCATCACACACAAGGGACTGATTATTAGCTGACCATTTGTGAAGCTCCATGCCTCCTCTATCAAACAAAGATATGAGCTGTTGTTGCATTTCCTTAGCTTTAATTAGATTATCCTCACCTGTTTAGACGTCATCTATATAGACGTCCTGTAATAATACAGATGATGCTAACGGAAAGTCCTTTCCCTCATCTTTAGCCAACTGCTGCACTGTCCTTGTTGCCAAGAAAGGCGCACTAGTTGTGCCATACGTTACAGTGCATAATCTATACACTTTTACTGGATCATTCATTTCCGCTTTGAATAATATTCTCAATAGATCTCTTTGGTTAGGATCGATCAGTATCATCCGATACATCTTTTTGATGTCAGCAACAAAGGCAAACAAATGTTTCCTAAACCTCAGCATAATGCTCAAGAGATCATCCTGAATTGTACCTCCGCTAAACTGTATGCAATTTAATGATTTTCCGGAAGAAGTTAACGCACGTGCATTCTACACGACTCTCAAGGTTGTACTGTTTGATTCCGGACGAAATACACAATGATGCGGATTATAATAATTTACATCTGGTTTTTCATATTCTATTACGTCTTCCAGATAACCCATAAGTAAATACTCTTGCATAAAAAATCTTATAAAGTTCACAAAGTTTAGGCTCTCTACGTATGCGATTCCACAATGCATTTAAACATTTTTCAGCCTTTTTTCTCGATTCACTGAGACACGATAGGTCTTCTTTAAATGGCATTTTTACCATAAATTTTCCGGTTTCAGTTCTAGAATAGTTTTTGAGAAAATGCTCTTCGCATATTTCTGCTTCTTTAGTCACAGAAATCTCAGACTCTCTCTCAATGTTTTCAATTTCCCAAAACTCTTTAAAGTTTTTTCTAACTCTGAATTATCTGTTATAAGCCACAATGTATTTCAGCTTCTCCCTTAGCTAGAAGACTCCCTCTTACAATATAGCCGAAAACGCTATTTTGTAATCTTAAATTTGTATCATGAAGGGAAATTTGACCTGGTTTTAAAAGCTCATAGGAATATTCTGCACCTACAAGAAAATCAAATGGACCAGGCTCATAAAATTTATCATCAGCTAATTTTATGTCATTTAAAGATGAAAAATTAATCTCAAGATGCTTAGAAGGCGTAAATTCAGTTATCTTTGGAACTACCAAAAAACTTAAATTTAACTCAAAACTCTTGTCTCTCTTTAAAATCGTTGCACTAGCTTTAGATTTTATATTCACACAAAGACAAATTATTTATTCCTGATACAGAAATATGAATCCTTTCTCCTTTCAATTCAAGCTTATCTACTAATTTTCTGCTTATAAAGTTTGAATTTGCGCCGACGTCCAACAATCCTCTACATTCATAACAATTACCCGATTCAACTTTAATCAAACAAACAAAAGTGCTTAGCAAAACGCTTTTTAAAACATCAGCAAAATTGCATGATGTTTGGAATAAATTATTTTCTTGCGAAGGTTCGAAAATGGGCGCGGAAGTGTCCAAGGCCGAATGGATACTCTTGCTTTGATGGAATTTTAAACAGTTTTTTGCTTAATATAGAAAAATATTTCAAAAAATACATTTATTCAGTCAATTTTCATTTCAGAGCAAATGATATATTTAAGAAGATGTGCGCTCTTAGAATATTTTTGTTACTTACCAAATTTTTGACTTAAAATCGCATCAAAATGTACAAGAATATTTTGAAAATTTTGTAAAATGACGCATTTATAATATCAATAAATTCTTAAAAACAATTATATATATATTTCATAAACCACACCTTTAGTAATCATCAATGAAAAAATGGAAATAAACGATACAAAAAAATGTAACTTAAAATTTTGGAGCAAAAATATTCATAAAAGCGGAAAAGTTCTGATAATATGAAATTAAGTTAAAAAAAGACAATGAAAATTCAGAAAGAGAATTTAAACGTCTAAAATTTTGGCTGGCAGAATTTTTTTAAACTTTTTGGAAGAAAAGAGTTAGAACAAAAAAAGGAAACAAATTTAGAATAGAAAAAACCTACTATCTAATGAAAGAAAATTTCAAATGCCCAGAAATCGAAATAACAGTTATAAATTTAGTTGTTAGAATACATTGGAAATCAGCTCAATTTTCCGAAATGATATAACTTCTTCTTTGAAGAGTTATTTTGTACGCAATTTTCTATTGAATTTTCTTCAAAAATTCCATTTATAAAACCACAGCAGAACCAAATGTGATCGAAATGTATAATCAATCTTTGAATCTCGTCATTTTTATTCCTTGTGAATCTTTAGAAGTCCAGTGACTGTTATTAAAGTAACAAATGAATAGCCTGTCCAAATAAAATCTATAAGGAACATCCGAATCGCTAATGAAAAGTAATTCCTTTTTCTAAGCGAAGACAACGAAAGAAAGGAAGTGTATCTATTTTTCCAAGAGTTCTTGGCATTCTCGTAGGAATTCCAGTCTGGCGAGATTAATCTTCGTCTTTCAGACTGGTAATTCGCAGCAATAAATCAGGAAATAATCTTCATTTTGTTCGGATTCCTTAGTTTCATTATGACGGAATATATTGTATTCCGAGAAAAATCTGCTATTTACAAATATGTCATAACTGTCTTTGCTAATACTTTGCAGATGACAGTGACGCAGTACCTAAACCTGTTTGCAAACGCCTTTCAAGTCTTTGGATATGATTGAAATGGTCCCTTTTTGATGGGATAACTCAAAAACAGTAATACTGTTCCCTAAGATCTTTGCGAAAATTTCTTGTTCCTTAGTAACCTTCATCCAAACATTGTTTAATTGTTATTTCGATAAGTTACCGGTAGATCAAATCTTAGTTTTATATGTTTTGGGTGATTTAAGTAAGATATTATGATGAAAACCGCTTAAATTCATGCAGGTGGTTGTTGGGGTTACCTGGTGCAAAGTCTATTTTAAGATAATGAGCCAAAGGATTGGTAAAACAATGTTTTATGTTATTTATGGCAGTTTAAACTTGAATTTTAAAATTGGAAAGATTTTTAAAATGCCGTTGAAATTGATCACAGATTAGAAGAATAGAATTTGGTGCCGGGGCTGCCATAGTGTAAAAGTTTAACACGTTAATCCCCGTATGAAACAAATACGATTCATACCTACTGTCTCATTAGATGACATCTTCTTTACTGTAGTTAGGAGATAGCAGAGAAGAGGTCATCTAATTAGATAGATGATTCAAATTTAGTTGTGAATCAAGGCAGCGAACGTGTTAAAGATTGATAGGTTGCCAGCTCACTTGCTGTCTTTGTCATCTGGACTCGGATTAAATTTACGAGGTCCGTCCACAAAAAATTTAGTGCAGCTTCAAATAGGTACATTAATATAACTGTAATAAACAGAAATATTGAAAAAATATTAAAATAATGTTAGAACATGATGAGTTTTACAAAAAACATGTGGCGGTTAGAAAAGGAACAAAATGTTTCATGCAGTGTTTCGTCGAATTCAAGAAGTATTTGTAAATGCTTAGAGTACCATATTTTATGATTTTATCTAAGTGCAAACATCAAGCCGAAATGTGTTATTATCAACTGCAACTAAAGCAATTGTATTATTCCTTTATTTCTGTGACATTTATGGCATTATATTCAACTGCATGGTATTCATTATCCATATCTTCTGAATGCTGCTAAGTCAAGTTCTTCTGAAGGCTGAAGCAACCTGCTGATTGTAAACTGTCTCATAATTCTATCCACGTTTGTAATGGGTTTCATACTGAAGGCTTCAGTTGGCCAGAGTTCCTTTGTAAATGAATGGAGATTAATCTGTTTTGTGATTGGTTCTTAAGATTAACTGTGTAATTATTTACATTGCTATGTATATACGTACATATTGTTACAAATGTGTAGAACCGATTTCCCTACCAGGTTAGTCTCCTGGTAGGACAGAGAGATTTACAGGAATTCGTAATAGATGGAAGACAAAAATAGAAGTTTAGAAAGAGTAAATACGTTTTTTCTTAACAAAGTGTTAAGTATATAAAGCTAGTTTAATTCTGTTTTCAAAGTTTTATAGTAAAGCAAAATAGGAAATGCAGCTAAAACGGAATGGAACAATGATACATGTTTTCTCCTCACGAGAGAGGAAAATAATTCATTTTAGTCCTCAGGTATTTATTTTTTTATATCCAACTCGTTCATAAAAGACATATTTTAGAAATTTCACACATACTTCTTTCCGCCCTTCACTTCTAAAAGCAAAATTGTAATGCTTATTGGGATTCAATTCCTATTTTTTAAGACCTGGAAGATGAAAAAATCCAACTTATTCTTTTGAAGACACTTTAGACAATGGTTGGAAAAGCTAAGATCTTTGATAATTGATTATTTAAATTTCTTTTAAGAGACTATTTAACAAATTACATCATATTGTGAAATTTATAATATAGATAATTTCTTGAAATTTATATAAATAGTCTACTAAACACTGTACCAGTCATCAGAGCTCAAAACGTCACAGTAACATGCTATATGCTTCGGCATAAAAATATAGCACTTTTAAGGTACTGCAAAGAGAGAGGAGAGGAATCAAAGTTAATGCAGGTTAAGAGGCAGAATCTCTTGAGATTTTGTATTCTCACGATGCTCAATATCTCATTAACTTAAATAAAATAGTGTCAAGAAGAGACATGCAAGTAAAAATGGAAATGGAGAATATTATACAGCGGAGACGGAATGAAGTGCACTGGAAGTGATCTTATATGATCGGGCGGAAAGCTCCGGACAATCTGATAGAACATCGCCCTCATACCCATGTTCCTGTAACCATTATGGCTAATGAAAGATTGAATGGGTATAAAAACCTCACCTTTTTAAAGGATCACAAAAAAATTACAGATCGGTTAGTTAAAGTGCCGAGGATACACAGATGAAAATAACACATGTCATGTACAATGAAAATAAAAATAAGCAAACGAACACTGTAAACACAGAAGTACATAAACTCTGAACGGTATTTGCACTAAAAAGAACAATATTTTTTTTAAAACATTATTTTAAAAATAAAGGTAAAAAGTAAGAAGGAATTTAATAATATTTTTGATAATACTAAACAGAATTTAACAATTTAAAAAAGAAAGGAAGAAAAATAAATAGTTGATCACATATTAAAATCCACACAAACAACATTGTATACATGTAAGAAAAAGAACCCACGTGCATTTTTAAACTTTTGCTATTCAATGATTAAAGTAATATAATAATAAAAGTTGTTTAGTTCTTAGTCGCGTATCTACAGTTCGGGTGCGTCAAAAATGCAAATAATTGTTGAGATTGTTCAAAGTCACACTTCTAAAGGTCTGAGTAATATACACACTAAAAAGTTTTAAATTGCTAAGGATGTTGAAATTTATCAGATTATACGATTTTTATGAGAACAAGAGTTTGGGTTTTTGAGGCTACTGATGAATCACCATCGTATTTTAGAGAAAACAAAATGGTATTAATTTTTTGGGAAAGGGATATGTTTTGGAGGATGAATTTTATTATTTTATCAACATTATGCCCGGAGAGGTTGTTGGACGTCGTTCTAATAAGACATGAACTATTTTGATGTACTAGCTTTAAAGTCTTAAAAATTTGCTTTCAATGTGAATAATTGAATCTTTATTGCGTTTCATAAAGTCTCCGAAATCTTAAGAATACTTTATCCATGTTAGTTTAAGAAATTATATATACGAACATAAATACCTGCTTTTGAACTCAATATGAGAAAAGGAAAAATACGTTTAAAATGCTTAGAGAGTTCAATGCCATGAGATGGTGAGAATGCACTCTGTGGCATAGTGGAGTGCTGTTTCAATATCTCCGCATGTGCAGAAGTCGTTGCGTGCGAGTCAAATCTTTTGAGGTAGGCTGGAAGGCACTATGCTCTGTAAAGAAGATGATGTACTCTCTGGTCCAATTCATTGGATGTAGACTAACTTTTGGGGTAATGTTAAAAACACTCCTACCTGTCAGACCTTCATTCCAATGAACCCTTTCATAATGAACTGGTACAGCTTTCAATAGGAAAAAAATAATTATGCACAACCCTCATATTAATCTATCATCATTTACAGAAATATTTCAAAACTAATTATAAAGTGAATTGAAATTTTATAAACATATATTTGTTCAAAATTTATATCCACTTGAAAACAATAACATACAAAATATACATTTCCATCACCATGCAGTACACTTTAAATTTGAAGTTCTCTAAATAATGAACAATGACTATATAAGTTTTCCTAAGCTTGTTTGGCATGTGATTACATCGCGTTAGATGAGACACGGCAATAAATTGATGATTTAGATTTTAATTAATCCCGTGTTAGAAAGTGAAGACTTTTACCAAACTTTGAGTAATATCTATTATTTATTGCATAGAAATAAAATCAAATAGAAAAAGAATTTCCTTGAAATTAATAGATTGGTTATACAATTGGTTGGGTAATGGAAAGCATACATATTATAGTTATTCGAAAAACAAGTAGCAATCGAATTGTATATAGGTAATAATTATTTGCAAAGAATAGGTTCTATCAAATAGCAACAACTTTTTCATATATCATACTTTCTCGATGACATCGACTTAAAGTAGGTGCTGATTATTTGATAAGTCTCAAATTTAATATACATTGATCGCGTTATAAAATAAAATTTATAATTATTATTTAATTTTTAAAAAAAATACTTTAAAAGCAGAAATATTAGATGAATAACTTTTTCTAAGAATATAAATTTAATTAAAATGCTTTTAAAGACCTTCTTTTATATCCTACTGAGCAGTGGAATTTTTTTTATTTAATTTTCTACTCGTGAATTTTGAAATCTCCTAAAGCACACTGGACCACTATTTCTGTATGAAAATTTAAATTAATTAATGGTTAACTGATAAATAAATTCTGAAAATGCTGAAATAGAATATTTCCAGCGGGAATACGAAAGTGTACAAATTTCAGACCAACAGCACGTTCGGTAGTGAGTGAAAAATCAATTAAAAATATTCCAACTTAACAAACATGAAATAAGTAAAGTTAGAAAAGTGTTTAAAAAAGATATTGGTGTTAAAGCGTTCTTCCCAAAAAATAGTCTAAATTATTATTTGTTCTTTTCAAAGGTAATTGGGCTTATTTGGAAACTTCCATGATGGATCAACTTCGCCATTTGCAATTTCTCCGCTTCCAAGAAATGAATGCTCCATGCCAACCTCTGCTGTCATTCTGGCAGATGGATCTGTCCAGGGCCATTTGGATATCGTCATTCAAGATTTCCGCCGCAGGCAGAGCAGTGTTCATTTTTTCAATGAATTCCTCTTCCTGAAAATTATAGAATAAGATTTCCGATTTCAGGTAACAGAATATAAAATTAATTTAAGAGAATCGGATTCCTAATTGTAATTTTGCACAAATATAAAAATATTAGTTCAAATTAAACATTAGTAGCAATATTAAACATTATTAACAAGCAGTTAAACATTTTATTAATAGAAATGCCCTTTCTAATTATGTCAGAAACGTCTTTCGACAGATGACTCTTAAAAAATGCAAAATGATATTGCATTACATTTATGCTGCTTTTGCTCAAAATCTAATCAGACGATATAATTTTTCTCTGTCCTATCACAACTCCGATTTCATTTTTATCATATTGTCAGACACATATTTCGTGTCTTCAGTCCAAATAAATGGCACACTCAAGTTTCTAATTTTACTTTTAAGTTAGAAGTGAGAATGATATGGGATTGCTGGCTTCACAAAATTGACAGCACTGGTAAAGCACGCATCGCTGTATTTATATTTTTGCTTTAATAATTGTGAACCTAGCATTTCCCATTCAAGTTTTAGTTCCGATGTAAAATTCACAGATAATGCGTTTGTAAATAAAGATCTATTTTTAATTTTGTAAAATCGGTGTTTTATCTTCATTTAAACTACTTTCTGTTGAGTTAAGGTCTCAGAAATATGTTTGTTTAACAATTTTGAATTAACATTTTGAACATTTTTACTTTTTTATAAGGTGAGATGTTAAATAAATTTAGCAGAGATTTCGGTGAAATCTTGGTTTGCTTTAACATAGATTTTTTCCAGTAAATCACAGAAATTTCCAATTTTTAAAAATTTGAATACTTTAAGTTTTCAATTCTATTTGTTTATTTTTTCATGCAAAGGAAATATAATAGAAATGAAACTCAGGAAGTGTTTTTACAGAAGCCTTCAAAAGTAGATAAACTACTGCATTCCTGTAGATTTATTTCCTTTCATTTTGAATGCTTACATTCAGTTTCCAAAAACATATATATTTAAAAATCATGTATTTTCAGTGTACTTTAAAAACAAATTCAAAAATTAGAAAAGCTCTACAGAAACCTTAATCAAAGTATCATTACCATTTGAATTTATATGTGAATTTCATCCAATGTACGGAGTTTAGCATAGTTAGATTATATTCCTAAAATCCGTAATGCTAAAAAGTATTGAGTAGTGGTTACCAAAGGTACTTAACAAGACATAATTTTATACACACATAATTTTGTAGAACTAAAAGTCTGGCATCATTTAATTACGGAAGGAAATTTTAGCATATGAAACAGCAAACACTTCTATCTTTTAGAAGGTCAGATTGGGTATATTTCAATTTTTAAACAATTTCAAACTCTAAAAGCTTTATCCCACATTCATAAATATACACATTACCTGACGGGCAATTCCGATTGGGGCATATCTAGCATCTGCACTCATGTTATTGACAGGAAAAGGTAAAAAAACAAGGAAGTTCGTTAGCAGCTCCAGTGTCATTATCTCAAAACTCCATAAATCAAAATATCGTTCATCAATTGGTTCGTCACCTTTGAGTGTCTATGACATTTCTGGGGGATGGTACACATTGGGTAATCCGATCTGATGCCTGCATGAAGACACATGAATGGTTCTTTCTTTGCAACAGAATGTAAATAATTAAGATCATTTACATTACGAAGCCAAATTCGATCAAGAAGACCGAACTATTGAAAACCAAATGACAGTAAATGTTTTCACGCACATCAATATCTTTCGACAAACACGTCATGACAGTACCGGAGATTATTAGATTCATCCCAAGTTTCTGATTTAAAACATTATTCATGTTCAGTAATTATTATCTTTCGCTAATATCAATCTAAAAAGAAACCAGATGACTTCTCAAAATGCGAAAATATTTTATTTACAAATATATATACTAAAATTCAAATTTATATTTTTTTGGTATACTTTGAAAATAATAATTATTTCTTACCTTCAGATGTGCGATGATGTGCATGTGAGAATCCTGTCTCTCTTTGTCCGCCATCAGATGAACACATTGCCCGATTTTATGTCTAAATAACACAACTGCATGTTATGCAATGAATCGATGCCAGAAAGCAACTTATACGACCACATCTTCAATTGCTGCTACTCCTCTACACTTTCTAGGTACTCAATTTTTCTCACCGCAGTAAAAAAATCTTGTTGATACACTTTCATCTCCAAGCATAAAACATTTAGTTCTTCAATATTGTCCATCGTAATGGTAACACTGTATTCTGGCACCTCAATCCAATCCAAAGGTGTTTTTCTCCTTCGCGTACGTCGCCTAAAAAGATGCATTTTACAGCAACGTCACCTTCATTTTTG
>BGPR01009704.1:38706-56173 GCA_013235015.1 Araneus ventricosus
AAGAGCTTTCATTAAATCATTAGTTTCACCGTGATCCGAATCCAAGTCGAAAGAAGACATTTCCGAAGCTCGAAATATGGTTCACACACGCCGAAAGAGAAGTTTCTAATCTGAGCGCCAAATATAAACTGACTTTATTTTCGAAAGAGCAAAGATCATAACAAGGAATAGATTCTCAGAAATTACAGGAACAAAAATAAAGTTAATTGAATTACTTTTAATTACTTTTTACTTTTTTTTCAAATATTGCTATCCAAGTATTTTGTTAAAGATTCGTCGAGATAAATTATTTATTCTTAATGTGAATAAATTAGTTCTTAGATGAAAATACGTTCAACAGAAAATGAAAGAGGATGAATAATAAAATACTTTTTCCTTCGTGAATACATAAAACTGAAAAATTTCAATTTATTGGGAATTGAATTGAATGCGAAATATTTCACTATTTCCTAGTATCCTTTCAAAAGAGACCTTTTTTGTATTAAATTGCATTAGAGTAATTTTCTAGGAATATCAAAATATAAAGGAAAAAAAACCTAACAGATGAGAAAACTGCAAAATATGTACGTCACCATGCATATTGAATGAGAAAAATAATATGTTGCTTTGAAAAATGAAATGAAATTATCGAAGCAAAATCAAATTTCCAGAAATTCCGATTTGCTATTAATATTAAATTTAAAAGTATGTTGGAAAAACTGGAATATATTCGTACATGATTCCATGCGTCAAAATGTTTCAACGATTATAAAATGGAGACACAAAACTGTTTATAACGAATTCGCCTTTAAGAGTTTGTTTGGTTCTTCAATTAAAACATAGATTATATGTTGATTTGAATATTAAATATTAAATATCAATTCTTTTGCATTCCCGCTTTATAATACTTCAATATTTAACAGTAAAGTAATTCTATTTAGAGTTTCAATGCTTTACTAATGTAATTTGAAATAAGATCAAAGTGCTCAGCAGCAGTATAGAAAGTACTTATACCGTTTCAAAACATCTTCATTGTGATTAATTAACAAGTAATTCATAGATTCAATATGTTTATTAAAAAGTTACATAATGTAGCATTTATAAATTGTAAATGTTATTAATAAAAATATAGCTATCATCATTAAAAGTATACAAGATTACATTACTTCTTAAACTGACCACTGTAAAGACGAAATGCAAAAGTACATATGTGTAATGCTTCCAAAGGGTCCCCAAGAAATTATGCGGCAGAAATCCAAAACAAGCTTAATCCGTCCCTGCGCATGTTGAAATGAAAGAGAAAAAAATTAGCAGGGAACAAAACTGCAAAATATTGACGTTAACATGCGCATTAAATAGAAAAAAGAAACATCAACATAAAAGTTAGAAAATTGAAAATTATCTGCGTCACAATATACAGTGTGGTCATAAATTATTGTACCCATTTCAAAAGTCAATAAAAAAACTTATAATGTTACAAGTACGGTTTTTTTAAATGAGAGCGCACTTGAAAAAGGCTTTTTCAGATAGGTAACGCGCCTTTACTGTGGTCTAGGGGGTCGTAAATTATTGGACATCTCCCATTTTTTAGAGCTATTATCCTATGAAACTTTTAAAGATAGAAGAAAAATAAAACCATGTATTTGTTAATTCACGTGTAGTGTGAGAACTGAATATTTTTCGAGATATTCAAGAAAGCTGGACAAGGAAATCAGAAAACGTGCATCGGCTTCTGATGATCGGTAGCCATAGCGTATGGAAATCTTTCGCTGTAGCAAATTTAGAACACTGTAATGGTACGCTAGCTATTTGAAAAAAATCTTTTTTTACTTGCTCTCTCATTTAAAAAAAAGCCGTAGTTGTAACGTAATTAGTTTTCCCTTTTAGTAATTTTTGAAATGGGTTCAATAATTTTTTTACCACCCTGTATAGTGTACGAAGAAAGATTATGATCATTTGAGGAACATCGAAATACCCTGAAACGGAAACTAAATTTCCCAAAATGCTACCCAAACAATATTTTAAAATGTCATTACAAAAGAGCTAAATGTCGAAATATTCGGAATATTAAATTCCTTTGGTGGTTATTTTTTGCGTATCAAATATAATGGAAAAAAGCACCAAATTATAAAAACTGCGGAAAATAAAATGAAAAAAACCATAATTAAGAAGAAAATCAAAGAGAAAAATATCCGTCATCAAATTTTAAAAATATCGATTTTAAAGAAAGTGAGAAAAAGTATTTCGCAGCGCAAAAATAACAAATGATTGAAATTGCTTGGAGCGACAGAAGATTATAAGGAACTTATGGAGTCCAAACACAGGAAAACCGAAATCTACTTTGATATTAATATTGCCAATCGATCAAGTAAGACTGACCTTGTCAGGAAACCAGCGGGAGTAGTATCCACTAAACTTTCTCGTACACACCGTAACAGAGATGGAGACAAAATAAGCCAAAAGAAAGTACAACGTACCAAACATCCCCAACACAGGTGGAGAAAAAATAAGACGAACTGCAGTAAAACGCACCAATCATCATTAACATAGTTGGGAAAAAAAGTAAGCCAAAGGCAGTAAAACGCGCCAAATGGTCGAGACATTTTTTTTTTTTTTTTTTGCGTCATAGTATGACGAAGAAAATCGAGTATGCAATTTGAACGCCTTTTTTCAACCGATTGCAATGAAAATTGGACACGGATATGCAATTAATGTTAGCAGACCTCATACCAATTTCTATTTATCTAAGTCATAGCGTGTAGGAGATATCGTGTTCATAATTATACGATTATATGTACTGACAGACAGACAATCCTTTGACAGATTTGGTCCAAAAATTATACGAACCTTCATTCCTGATGATAAAACTATGTACCAAATTTTATCTATCTAGCTATTTAAGTTTGCGAGTTATCGTGTTCACATGAACATGGTAGACAGACTTCCAGTGTGCGGATTTTGTGCAAAATTTGACAGAAACCTACAAAATATGTGTGAAGATCACATACCAAATTTCATCCCTCTAGTTCTAACCGTTTTTGAGTTATCGTGTTCATAGACAGACAGACTGACGGAAAGACAGATATAATTCCAAAATTTTGTTTTTCGGATTCAGGGAGGTCTAAAACGTGGAGATTCGTCAACATCTCGAGTTCGAATTTTTTGACGATTAAAATACTTCGTATAGGAGAAAGTAGCAATAATAGAATTAAACAATTTGATAAAACAAGTAAATCAGTTTGAATTCCATTACAGCGGAAAGTATTCGTGTAAATCAAAAGAAAAATATATTTTAATTTTTTTTTAAGATTAAGGGAAAAAACTGAACAACAGCTAAATTAGATTGGTTCAAAAATAATTTTTTAAATTTTGAAATAGTACAAAATTCATTTTTACGCGATAATATCTTCGAAATTTTTCGCCGAAATCCGCAAAAATCTCGCTTATTTTTAATTAATTTAAGTTCTCATTAAAATCTCAATAATCTCTTCGAAATGCCCATTGTCACTCTTCAATGTATGTATATGCAAATTTGGTGGCACTATATCTCACGGCATGCGCTAACAAAGAGAAACGTATACTCACTTCGCTTTTATGACTTGTAGAGATTTAACAAGTCCAATAATTTTCAGTAGCTTATTAACAATGCTTTCGTTTAATTTAGTCGTTGCGATTAAAACGCATTTCTTAAATTTTTTCCAATATAAAAACAAAATATTTCTTCGAATTCCAAGAGCTTTATATTCTGACCACGTTTCATTATTTTTTTCTTAATTTGTTATTTAAATATAAATGTTTCAATGTTAATTCAAATGAGTGAATTTTAGGTTAAAAAATTAAATGTCTAGATATTTAAATGTTTTTAGCGAAATTTCGATCAATCAAATTGTTGTAAAAGGTAAAGGGTTAAAATTTAATCCTTTTTCCAAAAAAATAATCCAGCTCTTAGATAAATTTCAATTAGCCTTAGACATGCCATGTTTATTTTTTAATAATATTGACACAAACTGACATATATCGTGATATTCATGTCGTAGGCCGATTGAAAAATCTAGCTTAATGCAAAAAACGGCTTTGATTCTCCTACCCTCTTGAAAGTTATAACACAGCTTAATGCAAAACTCCGACGCTCTTTTCAAAAATCAGGTGTTTGAAATTATAATACGACATAAATTTCTAGTTGTAAACTCTATCCGAAAGTTAATAATAAGAAATAAACATTATTGAGATTGAAAGTTGATTGGAATTTATGTACATTGGCATATAAAAGTTAAGGAACATTTCATAAAATGCGAGAAAGTTGCAATTAATATGAAAACTATGTTTCGAAATCAGTTCTGGAGAATCGTGTGACATTCAATAGAGTACCATATACATATTACAGTGTAGATTTGGTCACGAGGGCAATTAGGGGGACCACCAGAAAGGATGAAGACGAAAATGGAGTTTCACCCATCCTGTTTCACAGAAAGCTGATAACGGGATGTAACTTTTATCAATGGTTATGGTTTAATGTGCATAATATTTACATGCATTTTCGTAAGCATAGAACAAATATTCGGGAAGATATAAATGTTTCTTTAAAAAATCCCAAATTTTTCCGCATGTGTTTTGCTTCTAACATGCAGAGTTTTCATTCAAGTTATTCGAAATTTGCTGAACACTTGACAATATGTTACAGAAGTAGTGTGTTAAACTTTAAAGCAAATAAGTTGAATATTACAGGAACTATGAGTTTTTAAGAAACATTTATATCTTCCCGAATATTTGTGCTATGCTTACGAAATTGCATGTAAATATTACGCACATTAAACCATAACCATTGATAAAATTTACATCTCGTTGTCAGCTTTCTGTGAAACAGGATGGGTGAAACTCATTTTCGCCTTCATCCCTTTCTGGTGGTTCCCCTAATTGCACTCGTGACTGAATCTTCACTGTAATATATATACGATACTCTATTGAATGTCACACTATTCTCCAGAACTGATTTCGAAACATAGTTTTCGTATTAATTGCAAATTTCTCGCATTTTACGAAATGTTCCTTAACCTTTGTATGCCAGTGTACATCAGATATTCTCTGGGATATCAGTCATTATGAAAATTACTTTACAGCAATATGGTTGTATTTCTACAGTTATAATGAATACTCATTAAACCTTTGGCACTATGGTATGAGCGTAAAGCACGCCATTATTTCTATGCACAGACATTCCGTTATTTTCCTCAAACCATTCCAACATCATTTATGACGTATCTAAATTTTGCCGCATAAATTAAGATAAATTATCACTGAGGATCGCATATGACCCATATAAAATACCTTTGCAAGCCATAGAGAAATGCAGTAAATAAATATGTTTTTAAGGAAAATTTACAGTCATTATTTTTTAAATTTTTTTAGCAATACTTAACTTAGAGCTAAGTTGGAGGACGACAATTTTTAATGAATTTACGTTTTCACAAGATGGTTGCTTGCGCGAGTTATCCAAGTTAAGTTGAAAATGCTTTATAGAAGATGTGGAATTATCTTTCCTAAAGCATGATTAATTCATTCTGTGTAGTATAGAATCGGTTGACTGTTTAGCATAATCAGTACAGAGTGGAGGATAAATTTGTGCTAAATAACAATTGTCACAGTTTGCTAAGTCGTGCTATATGAAAACAATGTTGTCAAATTTATGGATCAGTGGAATCTGTTTTCTCTGTTAAATCAATCAACTATGGGAATCTATGCTACCATTTTCTCTCATCACCATTTCATAAGGTTAAGATTAATGTATTGGCGTGTTTAAAGCTGAATTATTTGCGATGTTCGAGGAAACGCTAGGCGTTTAAGAATACGTTCATCATAGAAATAAAACTGAGCAATAAACCATTTATAAAAAATTATTTTCTTGTCTATGTTCAGAATCGTCTGGGGAAGGGACACCACAAGTACATGGATGAGAAGTGGCCGAATAAGTAAGTTCTCGCTTCCCCTAGGGGAATATGGAAGTATCACTGGAGCTGAAATCACATTTGACAGTATGCTTCTCCTACGAGAAGGTTTGGTGCATGGGCTGATGATGGCAATTTTTGAACTGACCATAGGACCTGTGTTACTATTTGAGCCTACTTAATCCTTCAGATGCACCTAACGTCAGGCTAGTTGAGCGTGAAAAATATGTTCTATCCTAATAGCTGGAAAAGCATTATTTACATATTTTAGGTCATGTAACATTTATTAAAAAAATAACATGACTCCTATTAAGCTGACATGTTAATTGAAATATGCAGAAAAGTAAATCCTACATTGCGAAGAGCAGAGGAGCAATATCATCTAGGGAACATGAATTCAAGATTATTTGGATAATTTAATAACTAATTTCATTTGAGGAATAAGTTCGTTAGTTAAATTTTGTTTAAAATGCATTTGATCTTAAAGCCCACTCTATAAATATAAAACGGGCAAGAATGTTTTTGGTAAAATTTTGAAATAAATCTCGTTATTTTGCCTCTGGTAGAAAATTTTTTTCTTAAAAAATATATGGAACATAGCAAAGGCCACTGAACGTTCCCAACTACTAAATTAATTCACTACATTAACGATTAAGTAGCACGAAAAGATTTTGTCGAGAATTTTGAGCTTTAAAACTTTTTTGTCCGTTTTTTAACTTATCAGTTCATGCATTTACGCAAAAGACTTCGGTCAAGGATATCGCAACAGCTTCTACCGCCCCGCTGGTCAGCACTTCTTTACTTGTCTTCCGCTTGACAAAAAGAAGAAAATAATCCTTCCAGTTCTGAAATCCGTGATCCCAGAGGGATACAAAACGCATTTTGCGTAAATCCCTGTTCATCTTGAAAGATGGCGCGAACCGCTAGGAAGTCTCTTCGCGCGAACACACATATTTATTTGCCGGCGGAGAAAAGGAGAAATAAATGATGTACTTCAGGAGAAAGAATCTTTTTTCTTCTGTTTTTTTGGAAGGAAGTTTCGGACACAGCGAGGATTTCTAGCCGTATCTGGCCAGTCCACCCGATTTAAAACACTGTTGCTCTCCTGTAGGCCCAGTTTATCCCGAATGGATATGGAAATATAAGTAGCTCTGTTTTGAAAGTGAAATTTATGGAAGGACAAATGTATAAACATTTAATATTTTAGTCGACGGGGAAACGCTCTTCAACAACCCATTTCTATGGGGCGTACCTAGGGAATAAAGCATTCTTTTTTCTATCGTTGATATATTTTTCAGTTTCGAATAATTTTAGATGATCATATTGGACATTCAAATTGCATTTCGATGTCGCGAAGCATATTTATTCGACGAGTCATTCAATCTTCAGTCAGATTCTGCCACATTAATAATCAGAGATATTTCAGAAAATTATCATGATTAGAAATATTTCCACTTGAATTTCTACAGAAATGTACTTAAATAACTTCTTTTTGATTAGCCTTGACTTAAGAATCATTTGAATATTTTATTTTTATGGTATATCAACAGTTCTTCATTTCGGAAAGAAATTGTATTTCTTGATGTATTTGATACTTTTATACAGAATATAGGATTAAACACTGTTGATTATAATTTTATAGCACTGAATATGATTCTATTGAATTTAAAATTATATATTTCAATAGACTTAAGGTTTAAACACCGGTAAATATTGTTTGTAATAAAACTCTAAAAAAAATATCCATAGTTTTTTAATTCTCTTGATTTTCGTCATTTAATATTCTTTTAGCGTAAATTCAGGGACATTTCATGTTTATCACAATAGTTATTTTATTCAAGATCATTCAATATAAATTTATACTTACGAGCCTATACCTTAAATGCAAAGTTTTACTCAATAAAATTAGTTTTAATCCTTTGAATTCTGATTTTATAAAAATTCTAGATGCCGGGAATCTTGAGAGGATTCAGATAATGCAAAGATTTTGTAATGTAAATTTTGTATGTAAAGATTTTGTATGTAAAGTATTTTTGTAAGTAAAGATTTTTTTAAGTCATATGTGTTTTAACTTCATTGCTTTGCTCTTTCCTCTTTTTCTATAAATATATTGTCATGAATAAAATTAATCAAATATCTTAAAACGTAAATATGCCAGCAATGTGAAGCATTCTTAAGATAAAATTGAGGTAAATAGTTATTTATAGATGGTGCTATTTTCTCAATAATATATCCTACAGTTTTGATAGATGACAGATTCAGAAAAATACAGGATAAAAACAATTCGTAATTTAGATATTTTTTCGGATTTAATGCAACGTTAATTTCCAATTCAATAACAAAATTTTTTTATTGATAAAGAATTTTAGTATAGAATTCTATACATAACATTTCAAAGTTAATCACCGGAATTTTACAATTTTACATTCGCAGGTATCAAAATTAGATTCTTCATCATGAAAATATAAACTGTTTTGCTATAAAAGAACATTTCTGTTGCTTTGAGATTAGAAATCGGAAGTACTTTAGAGTTATAGAAAGAACTACGCTACTAAATAAGAGCAAAAGTATAAAACAAAACAATTGTTGTCTTCTTATTCGCAAATTCGAGATTGTTGTTAAGAATCTTGAAAGGACAATCACACGAATTTCTATATATGTATACCACTTGTATTGGCTGTTTCGAGAGGAATTTATTTAATGGTCTGAATAATTGTTTCACAATTTGTTTTCGAAATTAAACTAAAACCATGTATTAATTAACTTATTTATTTGCTGAATAAATATTTCTTGTAAGTATGAAAATATCTTATTACCAAACAGAAATGTTTTCAGGTGCTTTTCTTTAGAGAGAATAAAATTCATGGTTATAGTAATTAGTATTGAAAAAAATATCTGCCCCCGGACTTCTACAAATGCATTTTACTGACTGGAAAGAAATCAAACTCTAATATACCAAATTTTCGGAATTTATTTTCTTTGTAGTAGAAAAACATAAGATATTTTTAACGCATTCTTTTGGTAGAACTTTGTCAATATAACTATTTTGTATTTACAACAATTTGTCTCACATTTTTTCTCTTCAAATTCACTGAAATCTAACATTACTTTATGTTGTTTCTGAAATACGAGGGAAAAGCCCCAAACAATAATTCATCTTTTCTACATAGCGGTAATTTTACCCGGAAATCAGAAAAAAACGGGATGTGTGATAGGTTAATAACATCGCATTGTTCCAAGCTGAAGTGTCAGGAAGTGAACTGATTGGGTATTTTGTGCCTTTATTAATTGAATCTTTTCGACGCAGTTGGAAGGAGTTTACTTAGTTTCAGTTATTAATCAGTTTATTAATTTGTTTACTTAGTTCAATAAGAACGTTAAATTTATCATGCTTCATTCTGTTTCGATTGTTCGTTTACTACTCAAATTCATTTAGATTGGGTAGGTGAGTTTCGCTTCATTTATGGTGTTATTAAGTGGTTAAACTGTTCAAATGCGCTTCTAAAGTTGCAGATGTTATTGATGAATCTGCTGTTATGTTTAAAAGCAATATTCCTGCTTAATTCCAGAATAATAGACAGAATTTTTCTTGCGAATCATATGAAAGCTTTTCACACTTTTGTAACATATTTCGTATTACTTAAACACAGTTAATGATCATTTAAAAAATGGATCGTCAAATAATCGAATAACAAACACTTCAGGTGATGAAGGTTTTCATGATCGAATAATAAATATGTCTCGTGACAAATATAGTAAAATCATTGTTGAGTTTAAGATTTGTAGAACTGCATCTTACCGTCATTTGTGAAGACAGGCGCCATATAGGCAAACAGAATAAAATGAAATACCAAAGTTTGGCTAGGAGGAACTCGCCACGTAAATAAATAGATGAAAATGAAAATCAAAACGAAAAAGGAAACCGAAACTGAGTTATATGAACTCTGATATGTTATAACCGTTTTCTGGAATGAGATTTTGAAAATGACAACCTTCTCAACAACTTAAGAGCAATACTTCAGCTCTCTCTTTTGTAAAAGGGATTTTTTATAAAGTTTTTCATTAAATATCCATTTTATTAAAACACAATGATACTATTACCTTTTCAACAACAACATAGCTGATATCTCTTCTCTAAAGTGCAGTCACTGCTAAATTTTTTTCTAAGATATAACTTTTTTTAAAACAATTTAATGAGAAATTTAGAAATCGTTTTCTACCAATTGCATCGAAACATTTTTTTTTATACTACAATAGCTAACTATAAATTATCTCGTAGAGTATGATGCATCTTCTACGGAAAGAATTTTTAGTACATTGCTTATACAATACTCTAACTTTTACAACAATACAGTTTTCAATTATCTTATTGTCTTTGAAAAATACTCTCAACGCAATTTGAAAACTGCCAAGCATAACTGTTTCCATGCTTTACATTGTGAATTTTCTGCTACCTTTGAATAATAGTGATAAGTAGTATGTTGAGGCAGTCAGCGGCCATGCTTCAGAAAATATGAACAGTATATTTAATGGCATTTTCTGCTTCCTTTGAATAATAGTGATAAGTAGTATGTTGAGGCAGTCAGCGGCCGTGCTTCTGAAAATATGAACAGTATATTTAATGGCATCAAATGGCTAAAATTTAAATTTCAATTGACATTTTATATCTTTGCTAAATTAAGACTTGAATTTTCCGCAAAAATTATTTTCTAGTATATTTTCTATCATATTTTTTATATATATTTCATGTCTGTCTTGTTTTAAGACGCAGTCTTGTTTTAAGATGATGGTTGTGTTATTATTTGAGATAATAAAAGGTACAATTTCATAATAGTGCCATTTGCAGAAATAAGGAATAGATTTTCTTCTTGATATCTTTTTGTCGTAACCTCTCTGAAAAAAGCTTTTAGCAAAATTAACCTGTAATTATAAATAAATTACCGAAGGAAAAAAAACACAGAAAAGCTTTCTAAAAAATAGTCCACTTATTTATTACAGTCAGAGCTGTAGTGGAGCCGGAATGCTCCGGAGCGTAGTTCCAGCAGTGATTTTGTACGTTAAACAAACAAGGAAAATTGTAAAAATCTCCTTAAAAATGCGCAGTTTTTTCATCCATTCCGACTAAACCACTGAGTGTCGTAAGCCGGAAAAGACATGTCAAAAGAAATTAGATTGTCAAAATAATAAAAATAAGTTGGTGTGCAGTGTAAATTCATATATTGATCTCATCAGTTTCCTTTGTCTTGTTAATAAAGAGGGCTACGAACAGTATATTCTGATTCTGGAAAAAATTGTTGTTTAATTAGATTATGCTTAATAATCCAGATGTAGGTTGCTACGAAATAAAAAAATTAATCTTAATTTATATAAAATTACTTTTTCAATACATTCCATGTGAAAGATGACTTTTAGCTAATAAGACATAGCAGAAGATGAAGCCATTTTCAAGCATGAATTAACAATAGTGACATGATTATTTGATTTTCAAATATCCTTACACGTGCATCGATAATTATTACAGCAATTATTATTTCGCTACATTTCCACAAATCTCTAAATCTATGCTCTTTTCTCAATATATCTAGGTCTGCAATTATGTTAGTTGTTTTAGCGAGGTTAGATATAACAGAAAAATTTGTGCAGACTGCTGCAACTGTTAGAAGAAATATATATATTCACTATTAATACCGCTAAAAAACACACGGTTATCACACCCTTCTCAGCTTATTTGAAGTATTATTATTAATTTCTGTAATTTCTTAAAAGAATGTTCTTTCTGAGATGGCTATGAGAGATTTCAGTTTCCATCAGCTGTTAGGACAACAGAGAAATTTGCTTATCATCAGGCTATCTCTACGCATTCTTGACAGGCCCAATTTTATAGAAAAGGAAATTTATTGCATATAACTTCCTTTGAAAAATGTTCCACATTAAGAATTTACTTTCAGTAAAATCCCTTTTAAACGCTTTTACTGAGTTCGAAATATTTCATGTTTGTATGTATATATACATGTAAGGTTGGAATTTTGTGATCGATTTTTCACTCACTTCTTAATGCACTAGTTCTTAAATTTTCTATATTTATTGGGTCTTGATGACAATGAAATATTTTAATAATTTTAGAGCTCTGAATTATCAATTTAAAAAAAATCCGCAAAATTGCGTTTGCACTCGTTTTTTTTTTAGTTTTAGGGGCGCCATCTATAGTATTTTTGAGAACTATTGGTAAAACCTTTTTTTCTAAGTTTTATACATATCTCTTGTTTTAATTTAATAAGGAGGACAGAGCCAGTTTGATAAGATCCCTCCTAAAGAAGGAAATCAAGAGCAATGCAAATGAGATAAAAGAAATAAATTTTAGCAAAAAATAAAATTACTTCTAAATGATGATATCTTGTCAGCATCATAAGGCAAAGTGTTTTCTTCTATGAGCAGGGTAATTATTATCCAAGCTCATAAATCAGTAGGCTTGTACTTTTTCCAACATATTTTACGTATCGCTACACCTGAGCAACATGGAAGATTAATTTTGTAAATTAAAAGGAACATAAAAGTTTATTATTAATGTTTTAAGTTCATCTTTCTTTTTGACAACAGTAGCTTCGCAGACGCCTCATTTTTATGC
The DNA here is from genome assembly GCA_013235015.1 of Araneus ventricosus. Taxonomy (NCBI): domain Eukaryota; kingdom Metazoa; phylum Arthropoda; class Arachnida; order Araneae; family Araneidae; genus Araneus; species Araneus ventricosus. The sequence goes on from BGPR01009704.1 coordinate 51,253, forward strand.
CTTCTTTTCAAATGTTTTGTAACGAATGTTTTCTGCTCATTTAGACTATTCACTTTTTATCAAAAATTTTTGCTAAAACAACGGGAAGGCGGATGATAAATTATTATGCTAGCGACTTTGTAAAACTGCATTGTTATTGAAATTTGCTGATAGGCGTGCTTTTTTACTAATATCATACATTTAGCAGAATTATTATTCTCGCAATGATAGTTTTTCGCTACGATGGCACAAAAAGGATTATTAATTACACATTTAAAGATCCAAAGATAAAATCAAATTTTTATCATCTTGTACCTTAACTGATTAAATATATTAAATTATTGTTAATTCGCATTGGTATTATGATATTGTTCAGCATTCACAAGATAAAAGTCCTTCCTGAGAGTGACAAATATAAATACTAATTTTTTTATAACTTAAAAATAAATAAAGCATCTCGAAGTATGACCTGAATTTTTAACTTATGCTTCACCACGACTACCAAAACACTTTGCAACTGTCGGTACAATTATTATAAAATTACATTTATATAAGCTAGAAATGTTCGAAGAAAACAAATTTAATTCCTATCACAAACAAAAATGAAGTTCATTAACAAAACTTCAAATTAGGAAAATATGGAAACAAGATGAATTACTAAGTTTTTCTCAAACTTTAAATAATGTAAATTGCAAAAGAATTTCTAAGTTCCTTCTCATCCTTTACGTGAAATAAATTTTAAATGAATTTCTAAGTCGTTTGTCAAGCTTTGAGTAAAATAAATTTCAGACAATAATTTAAATAAGTTCAAAGTGGTATGTTTTTATGTGTATTCTAGAATTAATTCGCAAAATTATATTAATCAAACTGCCTACGTTTTTAGATTTATTATAGTGCGCATTTTTCCTACAATTATTTGTAGGAAAAGTAGTAGAATTCTAGTACCAAGCTTCAATTATTAGGAATTGAAATTCTTCCGAAAATATCGGATTTTTGCTTTATGATTCTATCTCCTATAAATTGAAGAAAATTGCAATATATTCCTCTTTATATGCATGCAAATTATTTTAAAATACTTTTAAAGAAATGTTTTAAAAAATAGTACCGAACTTTTGATTTTTTATAATTTAATATTTGTTTTTAAAAATGTACAATTACGAAGGAGATTTAATACAGGAAATAAAATGTTGTCTATAAAAGTCTTTCGGAGCATTTTAACGTTTCGATAAAAAAAATATGTAATATTATATTATTGCATTTTTTCTTCCGATTTAAGTAATGACTTTATGTTTTCCTAATCGCTATCGTAATTAAATGACTCATGTTACCTATGAAAAGTTTTTGCAATCTAGTCTTGTATCATTAAAAAACTAGAAAAAACAATAAAATTGTACCTTCCGTATTTTAAAAGTTGAAAAAATGTCGAAAGAGTTTTTTCTCATGCCGAACAAAATATATGTTTTTTGATATACATATATCTATCAGTTATAATTTCAAAACGAAAGTTTTATCTAAAGAGCAGTCTACATTTTACTTACCAACGCAAAATCTTATCAAAATTTATAATATTTCTCCTAAAAACTAATACGAAATACTATATTTGTATATTAAGCATTTCTTTTATAACATATATAAAATTGCTTTAAAAACTCGTCCCTTTGAATACATTCAAGGACGCTGTATTATTAAGAAAATTTTTTAATGGCATTTGCGTAAGTCTTTGGAGATATTATGTTCATAATAAGAAAAATGTGTGCAAATCTAAAATTCAAAAAAAGTGATGAGAGAGAGAGTATTTATAAAAATTTAAATTTTTGGTTTCAATAAATTTTAACCCTCCGTTAGTCGCGTGGGACGCAGGTGTCCTCCCGCATTAGGTACTGCACTTTAAATCCATTCAGTATTCAGAGCTCAAACTTTTAGTACCTGTCCTTGAAACTTCAGGAAAAATATCGCATAGTCATTCAAGTTCAAAATGCAAGTGCACAAGACACATGGGGGACAGGTGTACCCCAAGCACCTAAACTTGTAACAGGAATTGGCCGTTAATGTTTCTTCATCTTTCGTTGTTTCTTTAACAATGATTGATTTTTTAACGGCTTATTATGCTTCCTGTGTGAAGTTCTGAAACGCGTATTCGTTTATTTTTTAATTTTTTAAATATTTCAAATTATTTCAATGAATTTCATTCTTAAAAACTAATACAACAGTGGATAACTGTTTTTCTTGTTTCGAAGTTGCCAAAAAGCTTTTAACACATTTATAAACAAATTTATTTTATACAATTCCTTTAAATAAAGGGGAAATTACGCAAAATCTTTATACCAAATGATAAGCGAGAAGTAAAGTCGCGCATATTTGGCCGCCAATGTGACGCTATGCTTGTACCAACATTATTTACTGTGCACTTTCCAGTTTCAATTGACGAAGCGAAAGGTGAAAACAGAAAAAAAACTGAAATTGTTACATTTTATAACATGACAAAAGGGGTTGATGTTCTAGATCAGGCTATGCCGAAATATGATGACTACAAGAAATAATTGTCATTCCAAATTAAGGTTATTTTACTATTTAAAATACTTCTATATTAATACTTTTCAATGCAATGCGCTTTGAAGTTTCTAGTGACAAGCGAAAGGGTGAAAACAGAAAAAACTGAATTTGATGTTTATAACATGACAAAAGGGGTTGATGTTCTAGATCAGCTATGCTGGAAATATGATGACTACAAAAGAAATAATTGTCATTCGATTAGGTTATTTTACTCTATTTAAAATAACTTCTATATTAACGCTTTTTCAATGCAATGCGCTTTTTTTTCAGTTTCTAGTGACAGAAGAAGGTGAAAACAGAAAAACTGAAATTGTTGCATTTTATAACATGACAAAGGGATGATGTTCTAGATCAGCTATGCCGGAAATATGATGACTACAGAAATAATTGTCATTCGATTAAAGGTTATTTTACTCCTGACAAAATACTTCTATAATGCTTTTTCAATGCAATGCGCTTTTCAGTTTCTAGTGACCAAACGAAAGGTGAAAGCCTGAAAAAAACTGAAATTGTTACATTTTATAACATGACAAGGGTTGATGTTCTAGATCAGCTAATACCCGATATGATGACTACAAAAGAAATAATTATTGTCATTCAAGGTTATTTTAATATATTTAAAATATTTCTATAAGTAATGCTTTTTTTCAGTAATGCGCTTTTCAGTTTCTAGTGACAGCGGAAGCGAAGGTGAAAACAAGAAAAACTGAAATTGTTACATTTTATAACATGACAAAGGAGTTGATGTTCCTAGATCAGCTATGCCGGAAATATGATGACTACAAAAGAAATAATTGTCATTCCATTAAAAGGTTGTTCCCTGGCTGATACTTCTATATTAATGCTTTTCAATGCAATGCGCTTTTCAGTTTCAGTGACGAAGCGAAGGTGAAAACAAGAAAAACTTTGAGAATTGTTACATTTTATAACATGACAAAAGGGTTGATGTTCTAGACAGCTATACCGGAAATATGATGACTAAAGAAATAATTGTCATTCAGTTAGGTTATTTTACTATATTTAAAATACTTCTATATTAATTCTTTCAACAATGACGCTTTTCAGTTCTAGTGACAGAAACGTCAGGTGATAATAAAAAACCTTCTTCACAATCTTTGAAACAACTTTACTATTAACGCTTTGTTATTTTTTCCAACTCAATAATACGATAAGGATATGAAAAGACTTGATACCATCAAAATTTCCAGTTAGATACCTGGCCAAATTTCACAGAATTGTCCAATGCTCCCGTTCTGGCGGATTATAGAAAGAAAAGCAAATCTTGTGTTTTGAGAATCAACGATAGAGAGTTAATGAAACAACAATCAATGAGCAATAATGGTAGATGCAAATATTGTTAAAGGAATCGGACAAAACTACAAATATTGATAAAACATATAATTAGGCCTCACGGTGAGAACCAATAAAACGAGCAAAGTTTGAGATTTTTTGATATTATTTTTGTAAAATATAAAAAATAGTAACTTAAATTAATTTTATTCATTTTGCATTTCTTTGATGTATTCGTTATTTACAGCTGATATATTTTTCTCGAAAAATATTGGTAAATAAAAAAAGAAAATGTTGAAAATGTATAATGCGCCAAGCGCTAACCATATACTTCAGGCGCCTAACGGAGGGTTAATAACTTTTCTAATTAAGGAAACCTGCACGGAAATTCAAGCAACTTAGTATTGAGAATATAGATTATTTAATGAAACTCATTTTTTTGATGGAGAAATTGGAAATATTAAATTTAGGTGTTGGAATACATTAACATAACCATAATAACAATATTTCAAAAATGTTTAATTTCTTCAATGGAAATCTACTTTTCTAGGTCACTTTCATTCTTTTATCTCAAATCAGAATCTCTTTATATCACTTGAGCAGAAACTATGGCATTCCGAAAAAAAATTGCTTGCCTTTAAACCATGTCATTTTTTTACGTTCTATCTTGGCCTTAAAAGATCTGAGATAGTCATTACGGGGACAATTGTATAGCTTCTCTCTAAATATCCTCCAAGAAACATACAGATCTGCAATGAAAGTGATACTTTTAAGTGAAGGCAACGGAAAAGGAAGTGTTTCTATTTTTCGAAGAATTCTTGTTCTTCTCCGTATAATTCCAGCCTGAGATTCATCTTCATTTGTCAATCTGAAAATCCAGTAATAAATGAAGAAATAATCTCCATTTGTTCGGGATTCCATCTCCATTATGGTGAAGATATTTGGTTTGAGGGAGAATCTGCGTTTTATAAATATGATATGATCTTTTACTAATGCTTTGCTTCATTGATAGAGATAAAGATGGAATGTTGTTATATTACATATTTTATAACATTTTAAAACCTGCGGTGAAATTTTTGTCAAATGCTAATTTTTTTAC
>BGPR01009705.1:0-56172 GCA_013235015.1 Araneus ventricosus
TCATTTACTTCGTTCAGTTACGTATTGCTTCCACATTTCCTCTGATTTCGTGTTTTAGTAAGCTTCAACGCGTAATTCTTACTTTAAAATATAGCATGGGTGACTGAGTCAAAATTGCAATACCAAATTCAATTTATGAATCTGTCCAATGAAAGAAATATTATCCCACATCCAGTATCTCAATCTTGAGATTGGCTATATCGTAGTAACCCATACTACTACAGGGATTCTCCGTAGCTTCCACTGCAATTACGGAAAATTTCCGCGAACCTACAATAAATTATAATTTTCTACGGACAAGTTGCCCCCCGCCTTTCTCGTAGTCGTTTTGACCTTATCATTATCAATCAATTATTTATATATGTATTTGTCATAACCTTGCTATTTTTCTCCCACGCATCGTGCTTAGCTTTTATTCTTAAGCGTTAAGAACTTTATGGTGTTGGAATCATTCATAACAAATTTATTAATTCCAGCGTTTAAATTGCATAAGATTTCTTGTAACTAGAGATATTCGTCAATATTTTATTAAAATATTAATCGGTAATTTTGCGTAATGCATTATTTTGAAGTATACGGGTTTCTTAGTTATAACGTAATTTTTTAAGATTTGTTTCTACATCTCGATGTTTTAGAAAATGTTATACGTTTTTAATTCTTCCTAATAATAGTGAGATCTAAATAAAAAACATTTTAGATTTTTTCTTAAGTGATACAAACTAAATATATATAAATTCAAAAGATTTTTTGCATGTACTATCGCCATGTGTATTTTCATACGCGCTTACAACCCTTGAAGTTCCAACGTTGGCATTTATGGTGAATCTCTCATAGAGCAGCTCCCATTAGTTCAAGAGCCGGATTCTATCCGATTACAATCTTTATCTTTCCATTGATCGTAATGCCCAATAGATGCGCATAAAATCTGCATCTGTTGCCTGTTTTAAATTGCTAAAATTTGATGTTTCTGGCAGAATACTTGTTGTTTTGTTAGTCCTATTGAGGGATGCAGTATTCAAAACCGGATGAATATAGCCCGCGAGATGCATACATCCTTTTAACCTTCCAGCTGGCGGGCGTTGCAAGAGATGCTTGACATTGGGTGCATCGGTGTTGCATATTTATATCGTTATTTTATATATTTAGGTGCAGTTTTTTGTATTTATAAAATCTATTTTCTACTAGACTAATAAACTACAGTACATATAAATAAAGTTATTATTTTACAAAAGAAATAAAGTATATATATCTACACGATGCACGATATGTCAAAAAAAATTCGAGTGAGCGCGCGCCGCGACAGTTAGATAAGAATAACGATTGGACTAATGGAGGATTATAGGCAATCAAATAATCCATAACTTTTGAATAATTTTCGAGCCGAGAGTCTGAATGAAATTTGGACCTCGAAATGTAAGGTAAAGATCATATAAAATAAAATTCGCTTAGGATATGTAATTTGATCACTTTAGGCCAAGCGATTAGCACGGTGGCTATAGAAATCGCTTACTTTTTTTAAAATCGAGAGAAATCTAACCGATACGGATTTCGAGAGTGTTACTTGACCAATGACAAGATAATAAGCAAATATTTCATGCGAGAGGAAAAGTGTGTTTGTGGAAGCAAAAATTTGATTACATATACAGAAGCTAAAACGTGTGTCGCGACATCTAGGTGTACATTTTACATCAAACTACATATCTCTCGAGCTGAAACTATACGAATGCATTACTTCTGGAAAGAATTGGATTTCTTTATCTTGAAAGACCGATAAAATGGAGGAAAAAAATAAGAAATGAAAACGAGGCGCAAATTATATATACCCGTACATAACCGAAATAGAGAATTAAATAAGAAACTAAGAAAAACATATAAAAAAGCAGAGACTTTTAAATATCTTAACATCAACAAGATAAATGCCGTAATAGAAAATAAAACAAAGAATCAAGTGGGCAGCATAAGATATTTTCGAGACGTTTTAATTATTCGATCCATTTCTAGGCGGTCTTGTTTATATTGGCGAAATCGGATAGGGGATACGATTTCCCAATGCTACCGATAGAATGCTATTCAAAATTTTCTTGAGACCTGGTATGCTTCTGTTCTGCTGGCTATGAAAAAAGTTCTAAATTAAATGCATTATATTTTGCATATTAAGTGATTATAAGTAAAAAATATTATTTTTTATATTTTGAAACGATTGCAAGACCTTTTAAACTCGCTGCTTGATAAAGCTTTTAGTTCAGTCGAACATAAAATTGTTTGTACATGATACGTATTCGAAATTTTTGCCTAAATTTTAAGATCTAAAACCATTCTTCAACAATCATTTAATGACTGTTTTCGCAAATATTTACTATGCTTATATTTTGAAATACGGCATCAATTTTAAATATTAACGAAAACAATTTCAAAACCCTTATAGTAAAAGGAATTTTCATGTTCTGAGATTGGAGTGTCCACTGGTGACGCCCCTAATTTCCCCTACTGGTTCTCGCTGAAGGGCTCATGAATCGGCTCTTGTATTTCTCTGGCTTTCAGTTTGTCTGTCCTAGGCGTACCCTTAACATTCAATTACTGGCCAGGTGGAAATTTGAAACCTCTTCAGCAGGGTTCCTTTCTATCTTTCAATCTTTAGAGTATGGCCTGGGGCCGTTCAAATATTACGAAGCACCCAAGGGAGGTTTTGCGATTTACATATTTCTGCTGACAAGGGGAGGGTATAGGTGATGCTTACGTAAGACATTAAAATCACTTTATTTCCGGAAATCTCTTGTAACTTTTTCACAAATAATTTAATTTAAAAAATTAATTTGAAAAAGTTAAATTGGCAAAAGAAAATTAAACTTGATTTTTGTAAAGCAAACTTGAAATTGTAAGTAAATTAAACTTGCATTTTTTTTTCGTTTTAAGCCGAGTTTTTTTTATTTGAATTAAGTCTTAAAACTTTTAATTAGATTAATACTGTTATACGTTTTGTGAAAAAAAACGGGTTTCAGTTGCACGTAATTATAAGAGGAGGTTTGCGATTGCTTATTTTGCGTGACGGGGAGGTCAAAAAATACCAAAAGCATGTTTGCGTATGAATGGCCCCTAGTGGTAAGATTGGCTTTGTGGCCGGAGGGTTCACAGGTTCGAGACCAGATTCCACTAGAAATCCTCATGTATGGGACCTGTTGCACGCTAAATCATACGTAGTGATATGTCTTCCCGTTGGTGTGGCGTGGAAAGCTAGACATGGGGTGCCTGCTCGGATTCATCGTCATCTGGCCGTGGTTCAAAATTAAAGTTCCTTCAAAATGGCCTCGTGTTGCTTCAAAACGGGAGGTTAATATAACTAAACCAAAACCTTTAATCTTTTGACCGTACGAGTGACGGAAACTAGATTTGACATGGGAGTAAAAGCTTTATGTTGGGTGATTAACGGAGAGACGGATCGATTTTTTACGGGAGTGGTTTATGTTTGAGGCAACGCCTATAGTCCAAGCAAAAGAGAATTCTGTCGAGAGGAACATTTCACCACCCGTTAGTAAATACTTAACCTCCTGCGGTTAAAATGACGAATTTAGATAGGGTTAATAATTTTTAGTTGAACGCGGACACTCAACGTTTAATATTCTAAACGCAGCCTACCGAAGACCCCGTATTCCATAACTTGAGGATTTGAGACGGTGAAGAATTTAATACCTCGGAGAAAGCAAACGATAAACTATTCCTTATTAACGTGTATGGATTGATAATTCATGAAAACGGAATGGTACAAAATTGCGAAGATTTTTATTTTGAACTTTGATCTAATGAGGCTCCCCCCCCCTTCTCGTCAACAATGGATGCAAACAATGAATTTCAACTACTGGCGGACTGACATCGGCTTTCTCGAATGGTTCAAGTTTACTCTTGCAAGCAAATTTCCTCTCGCTGCATTCACTGGCGTAAATCGGACACTAGTCCGGACTATTAGCCTAAATATAGCTCTTAGTTGTTTTTCACGCACAATGGCTAGCTATTCTCGTCATGTGAATAAGAAATACAATTTCAGATTGAGATTCTAGTGTATTGAGCCTGAACTTATATCCCCTTGTGTAATTATCTAAATATTATCGGCATTGCCTTCTTTAAGTTACGATTCTTAAAGTTTCTGGTATTCTACAATGAATTGAGATTCCAAATTAATATTTGTATTTGAAAATACGTATAAATTGTAATGGAAACATGTACATAAAATTACAATTTTAATTTTTAAAACATTTCTTCATGAGCAAACTGTAGTGGAAGTGGTTAATTATTTACATGCTGCTTCCATGCAGGCAAGATAAAATAGCGAAGAATACTCTACAACGGTGCGTTGCACTATTCTTGAAATTTTCAATCATTTCTTTAACTTTTATTCCGATGTTCTTGACGATCGAGGTCATACTCGTATTTTCGGATCGAGATATGGACAATGCTTCTTGATAACAGCAGGGTGCACATCTTCCATTCAGAAATGCTTCTGCAGTGTGCCACAAATAGTTTACGGCTCCAGTGATTTACAGAAATAGCTAGAACAATCGTTCTGTGACACAAGTTTGGAATTATCAAGGACATTCAAATGTGGATCTTGAGCCAAGAAATTCACATACTTGCTTCACATCCAGGACCTTAAGTAATCTTCTGCTTCTGTGTGAAAGCTATTTGCAATGCGTTTTCAAAATCGTATTGCACTTAGTTTTTGCAGAGAAATGGGAGAAACTGGCAACAACGAACTTCGCACAATGAGTTGCAACGCTTTATTTAAAGAGTCGCAGTTATGAATTTCTCCTCAAAACTTTGCTTTCTGTTTGTAAAGCAATTTCTTTCTAATTTTTGCTTTACCTTTTTGGTAAACCAAGAAAAGACAGCTTCTGCGTGTTTCTAAATGGGTAGTTTCTACGGCGATTATTAAATTATCCAGGACCTTTAAATGTGGATTTTGAGCTAAGAGGACATTCACATACTTGCTTCGCATCCAGGATCTTCAAGTAATATTCTACTTCTGTGTGAAAGCCATTTGCAATGCATTTTTCCAATTGTATTGCACTTAGTTTTTGCACCGAAATGGGAGAAATTGGCAACAACGAACCTGGCACAATGAGCTGCAACGCTTTATTTAAAGAGTCGCAGTTATGAATTTCTCCTGAAAACTTTGCTTATTGCATATAAAGCAGCTTTATTCTAATTTTTATTTTGTCTTTTCTTGGCTTAGCAGCCGGAACGAAGCTTTTGCGCGTTTCCAAATAGGTGGTTTCTAAGGCGATTGTTATTTTCATCTTGGAATCGTATTCCGTGTGGTCATAACGCGTCGCAACTGAGAATCGGCAATCTTGTTCCACAAAGATATTTTCCCTAGATTCAAAGAATTTATAAATTTTATTTTTAGATGTAAGTATTCATAAGCTGTTTGTATATCTGTTATTATAATTCAATGCGCGATTGACTTTACAAATTTTTCGAATTCTGCATTGTCACTTATTAGCGAGTGCTTCCCTTGTGTTTAAAATTAAACTCTTGTGCTATGCATGTATCGGTAGCGTAGCGAGGACAAGTGGTCCCCGAGGGATAATTTTTTCGCCCCTCCACTCTCAACCGACGTCAGTGACTTAGAATGTCTAATCGACATCCGGCTCTGCTAGCTAAAAAATGTTGTAAGCTATTTTTGCTACATTGTTCCATATGCTGAATGATATTTCGTGAAGGTATCGTAGCAATAATATAGAGCATCTAGTGCTTTCAGGCTACGATATTTTGGTTCGCAATATTGCTTTTAATCGCACAACCGTTTTTTCTTCATGGCGCTCAAGACTGGCACCAGAGACCCTTGCCAATATTAAAAAAATTGTGATGAACTTGCAATGGTTCTTGCAATGAATATAATTTTTTTAAATTTTATTACAGGTTCACTCAATGAGGGATAGTGGCAGATTAAAGGTGGGGCTTTAGTTGCGCATCGTTGGGCCCCGGATTGAAAGGGGCCCCTGAAGTATAGATCTAAAAATTTTATTTTGTCATTCATTTTAATTTATGTTATAGACATTAAGTATTAACTGAATGTTTAAAAAGTTAATTTATTACATGTTGTATTGAAAATTATTCAATATTAATATTTTTGCCAAAAGCCAATTGTATCTGCTTTCAAGCTGTGTATCTTATTTCACTTGTTTATGTACGCGTATTTAAGATGTTAAAAAATAAATGACGGTAATTATTCGTAAAGCAGGGGAAAATTAAACGCTCAATTATACCGTTTTTAAAATTCAACTTCTAACTCGTTAGGTAGATTAACTGTGCTAAGGTCATAAATTCATTACCATATCTTGTATTTTGCAGGCAGTTGTTTCGAGTATTCATCGAGAAACTTCTCGTGTTTCTACGTGGAACCAAGTGCGATGCGTTTTATTGATCGTATTGCACTTGGACACCACGGAGAAACTTGAGTATATGCAACATAATTCATGGCTCTCGACACTCGCTTTCAAGTGTTTTTTGTAGATGGAAGATACGTACATTGTGCCTTTACTGAATACATATTTCCATCTAAAAATCAGTTCAGCGGTCATGGCCACACACAGGTAATCATCACCCATCTTGTGAATTGTCTAATAAGGAAATTTTCCCTTTCTAGACGGAGGTTTGGAATCGTCCAAGAGATCGGCGACTAATAACGCTTTCGGTTTTGCGTGAAAGCTACTTGCAGTACGCTCTTCCTAGCCGTATTGCACTTAGTTCTCACTCGTAAACTGAAGTGACTACCGTGAATCAACAGTGAATATCGAAGAGTTCGACACACTATTTAATGTATGACATGTATTATGTACTACTAAAAATACTTGATCTGAATATAAAGTACTAATTATTTTGTTTCAATTTTTGCTTGCTTGCACCTTCGGAGTTTGCCAGCTGTAAGATGGTCTTTTGCGTATTTCCAGCTTAAATGCGAATTCCACGGCTTGTATTATAATAACGTTGGAACCAAATTTTATTTCGGTGGCGACTATTAGTGTCAAAAAAATCTAGTCTCCTAAAAGTTCTCAGCAATATAGGGGATAGGCCACTTTCTGCCAGTGTGATTGATCACGAAGACGGGTGTGTGTGTCTGCATAGTATAGGGGACAGGCCAAGTTTCAAGACTTAATAGCAAAATTGGCAAGCGTTCTTGGGCGCTATTCATTTTTGAAATTCCTAGTTTTACGCAGCTAAAATGAAATAAAATTAAATTTTTCTCGCAAAAAGTGGTTGTGATTGGAGTCGCATATTGACGGATCCTACATGGTAGAGAATGAGGTCGCTTTTCATTGGCTGTCACCGTCACGCGACTGGGCTTGCTTCTTAATGATGTCGTATAGGAATGCGCTTATGTGGGATTTTAACTATTTTGTCTTCTAGTATCGCATCATGGAGAAATCGAAACTACCTTCTAATTATTTGGATGTTTCTCAAGAAAGCGATGAATATATCTTTAGAATAAAACAATGGAATGAAGTACTATTTAGCTTCGCGACGTCATTTAAAAGCAAGTCAAATCGCTAGATGCTGAGAGCCAATGAGAATCAACCTCGTTCCCTACTATGTAGGATCCGTAAATATGCGTACGAGTTCCCCAAGTTGCCACAACTGTTCTATCTGAAGATGACGCGTTGTAACATGAACGGGCAATTTTCGACATGGTTATTGCATAAAATTTTAAATTCATTTCCATAGGACTTGAATATTAAAATGTTTTCACATGCATATGGAAGTCGGCATCTTCGCTTGCTTTTCTCTTCGCTTTGAATTCTGTAGTATTTCAAATCGGCAAGCTATCTATCTGCTTGTGCGTTTAACCCTTCAGAAGGCCGTGGTAAGTGTACTTGACGCCAAATGAATCGGTTTTTAAACGTGCATGGTGAGCTATTTTGAAGTTCTTCGCAATTTTTCGATGAAACGAAATCGTGTGCGTTCCAATTCATTTTCTCAAAGCGTAAAAAAGCGTCTTGATTCGTTAATTAACTATTTAATTTTCAGGAAAGAAATTCACTTGGCTTATTTAATAATATTAATTTTTGATTGTGAATTTCAATAATTAATCTCTAACCCAAATTTATTGCACCATTACTAGAAATAAACGGCCCTGGAAAGGGTTTAAACTAAATTCTTCTGTAAGCCTGCATATTCTGGTTCAAAAAAATGGTTTCTTGGTTTTTGGCGCACTTTACTCCATTCTCGGATCTTGCGCCAGGAAAATCGAATCTCAATATTGTTTGTAGAAATGCTTGTATAGAACATTACAGTGGTTGTAATTGATTATAGCACTGCATTTCTTAAAGAAAAATTGTATTTTTTAATTTTAATCTTTACTGGTGCATCTGATAATTTCGGAATCCAACCTGTAAAATTTCGTCCGGTTTCTGATTGAAAGTAGCTTACAAAGTTTTCTTTATGACGGTAAAATATTTTTACATCTGAATTTATGAACAAGCCCAACAATGTATCGCGAAGAAATCAGATTCTGTCTGCGAAATAGGGTTGCATGGAACAGCATGCCAAATGCCTTAATCAATATTCGTATACTTTTTATTGTGTGCATGAGCGAGTGAAAAGTTGAATGCATGAAGTGAATGAAAGCGAATAAGTGAGACATTTAAGCGGACGTAACTAATATCCTTTTTCCCTTACAGCACTAATAATAATTCATCTCAGGTATCAGTAACCCAATCAAGTTAAACTCGCCTTTTAGCCAGGGGTATTGATAACAAGTATTATGTGCCGGAGATTGTGAACCACTGAGTTCGTGTGCTCCGTAAAAGACAATCATCGCTGATGTATACTACCTAATGTAATAGTAAATGCAAGTTTCATGACAACGCCGCGTAAGAACTTTGATTTTTCATGTCACTTTGCTGAATTTATTAATATTGCAGAATTGAGACATTTTAGGCGGCCTCTTCATTCCCTTATCTTTGAAATTTACTTAAAAGCATTATAAATGATTTTGTAATCGCAGCTACGATTTTGCACTTGTTTTACAGGAATTTTCTCAATTTGGCGAAGGGGTCGCGGTGACCTAGTGGGAAGGACTCGGGGCCGGAGTTTTCCAAGTTCGTAACCAGATCCACTGAAGATTTATCGTCTATTGTGCCTGTTAAACGTTAAATCGTAGGGAGACGAACGCCCTCCTGCTGGTGTGGTTCAAAAAGGGAGGTGCCAGTTTAGATATCGTCCTCGTCGTCTGACCGAGGTACAGAATGACAAAGTCCGTCCCAAAATAGCCCTCGTGTTGCTTCAAAACGGGATGTTAATACAACAAACTCAAATTTTCGGAAAGAGCTTAATTCTGATATTGGGGTACGTGTTTTGAATTGCCCTTCAAACGATTTATTTCTGTAAAGAGAACGTCGTGCTATGAATTACTGCTGAACTTCTGGATATGTTTCTATTTGTCACGCATTCATTCAGCAGATTGAATGATGGCATGTTTAAGATCTCAAATGTTTAAGTACTGCATTATTTCATCTCCAGTCTCCATTTATGGAACTATACATTTTGTAGCAGATGCCTCTCGATAATCGTTAACTTATTGGATGTTCCCTTATTGTCCGAAATCTGTAAACCAAATGAACAAATGCCAAAGAGTACTTTAACCAGATAATTTTAATAAATCGTATCACGAAAGGTTGTCATTTATGTAAAATGTCTGTGAACCACAGTGTGATACGACATTCATTACAGATACTAATATATTTGTAATCTCTGAGGTTCATTGAAATTTGGCTTAACTTTTCCTAATTGACAATCTCTATTTAAAAATTATTTCGATTATTTTCTAATGTGTGCATATTTCTTTAAATTGAATTTTTTGCTTCCTGTGCTTCTTACATTAACAGTTTCACCCAGTTAAAAGAACGAAGGAAATTTTTGCGCATTTCCGAATGGAATGTGATAGTTTTGGAGTGTGGACTCTTTTCACACGCTCCAGAGTCTCGTTCCATTTGGAGATGAGGGCTCCTCATCACTGCTCGATCAATCCGCAGAATCGTGGCAGATACAATGTTTCGTGGATTATTAGGTATTAAAGGCCTGTATTGGTAAGTAACCTTGGTTCTTCATATTTGTTTAGATTTTTAATAAGTAGGGATAACATAAATGAAATCTTTTAGAGTTGGGTGTGATTAAATTGAGGGAAAACAAGCAAGAATTCCCTCTACTTTCAAATTTTTCAACCAAACTTATTTTGAGTTGAACGCAACCGACTTTAACTTAAATTTCAATTCGTAATTTAAACGTCACTATTGCAGTTTCTCACTGCAAGAAATTAAAACCTTCCAGAAGAAGTTGTCAGCCTGTTAAAGATTATGTAATCATTGCATCGGTGAATGTGCTCTTTTGGATGGCAATTCTAACCAAAGTCTGAACTGTTGTATCCGAATTAGTCGCGCCTTACGTGATGATAGGGTTACTATAATTTTTTCATTGAAATCCGGACCCTGCGAGGGGAGGGCTGAAGGGAAAAGAAATGGGAATTTCCTAAAATATCTTTACTTGCTTTTTAACCTCGTCCAATTGGATTCTTTTGCATTTAAGGATTGCAGTTGGAAAAGATTGGACTGTTAAAAAAGAATTAAAGACCTGTCTACTCCCTCCCCGATTAGATCTCATCCACAATATTCCGCTATTTTTTATGCTGCACGCCGTCTACAGGAAGGGAAGTATAACTTTGATGTACATGCGATGCATAGTATCATAATTAGGATAGCTCTGGAATTTGTGGCTTTTAAAAACGTTGAACGTCGGGTTCTACTATTGGAGCCTTCCTTCAGACATGGCCTCAATTTTAAGATCCGGACGCGAGCGTGAATCCTGCACGTATGGTAACCCTAGTGATAGAGAGATTGAGGGAATAGTAAATTCACCGGCGGTTTAAAGACACGGCAAACATTAATTTGTCAATTGCTTGCAAAGAGGGGAAAGCAGTTTTTATTCTTTCCTATAACCTCCAATCTAAATTGCACAATAGATATTTTCAATGATTTGTTATGCTTTCGGATTTCTTCCTTTAATCTAGTCTTCGTCGACGTCTAGGATATCGATTTAAGGTCCCGTAATCGTCTGCCTTTCAATTCTGGCTGCATTATCTCGTGGTTTGTATGGAAAGTGTGTCTGAAGGATAAAATTATCTGATGCCTTAATAGTCGTCTTGTTAATTATTTTCGTATCTAAATTGTTTTGTCTGCTGAAAAGTAAGTCATTGCCACAAATATTTTCCATTATTTCATGTGGTTTTGTCAGTTTCACATGTTGGTTTTTTGCAGTGTCTACCCGAAGAATTTTCTAGACTTTCAGATGTGCATCTGCTTCGAAATTCAGCTCATTCAGGAAAGATGCCCATCTGGGTGTTGGCTTATTTGTGCGTTCTACGTCCTCATCGTACAGAGTTTACAGGACAAAGGTAAAAGATGCTGAGAAGCAAGTGGACTTCTTTTCTGGAAATTTGTTTACCTGTGTTTTTAAGGGTACTTGCAGATGTAGCTGAAATCCATTTCGTTGAAGGAATAGTATGCACATGTGTTCATTTGTAAGCAGATGCAAATTATTTCTTCACTGAAATGAGTTTAATTTGACGCAACGACGTTACAAGACTCTGCAATTCTGTAAAAAAAAAATAATAAAGGAATTATTTTATTGAAATAATCGTTATTTTCATTCCCTAGTTTCACAGAAATTTAAAACGTTTCCACTCTTTAAGCAACTCGGCGAGTAATATGCAGTTTATATAACCTGAACTCAAGCCAATCCAAGCAATTAAAATTTTATTTAATTTATTGAAGTCGATCGCAAATATTTTTTCAAAAATCAAATCAAACTTTGATTGATCAAGATTTCAAAAATTTTCAATTTTTGAAAAAAAATTTGAGTACTTGCATGCTTCTGCTGATTTTAAACGCTCTGGCGATTTATGATACAAGAAAGCTAAATATTTTTAGTAGGATTACTTATACTTGATGAATGACTTATTCGTGGGTGGAAGTGATGTAACGAGCTCTCGGTTCAAATCCATATTCGATTACAAGTTGGAAAGTTATACCATCAGAAATTTCTAGAGCTATGTGGTTAAAGTAATTTCTAAATTTAATGTCGATGAGTGTTTGCGTCAGAATGGAGGTGATAAGATGGAATAAAAATATGCTTAAATCTTGGCTTATACATTTAAGAACAAAAATCGTTTCCTCGTGGGACAAAAATGAAGGATTTCATATCTGAACACCATGGATATTATAAATGCACTTAAGAATATAAATTTTAAAACCATTGTAATATTAAGTGCAAAGATGTACGATGTTTCCTCTGAACGTGGTCCAATGGCTAACTTCTTAATTGTTACAGATGGAAGCTTTTGCCCATTTTGGTCAACTTAAACAATAAAAAAACTTCCACTCTTCAGCATTTAAGTGTTGATGTTAAGAATATTTTAGTAAATATGACTAATAGGACCAATGGGTCTGTATAAATTTTAGATCTCGCAATCTTTTCAGCAGTATATTTACTGACTCAAAGAAATTCTCCGTCTTTCTTAAAGCATTCTTCTGTTTGGAAAAATGTACTTCTTGAGATTTAAAAACTAGGTAATGGGCAGATTATATTTCCCTGTATATCAATTTGATTAATGTTCGTGGGAATATCCACAAAATTCTATGTAATCAGCCATTCGCTTTACTGCTAATCCTGCATCGTTTGAACCTCGTCTCCGTTTTCTTATAAACGCTTCAAAAAGTTATACTGCTTGTAACCGTCCATGCGTTCGATTCATCAGATGTGGATTTAGACGGCGTTTCTTCAGTCTTAGAGGAGTAAACTCGTCATTGTTTCTGCTGCCGTTCAAATCCTTTCACGAGTTCTCGATCTGAATTGTCGTTCAGCACAGTCTAGAGTTACATTTTTTTTTTTTTTGACAGGTATTTATTTCTTTAAATATTGCACCTAGACAAACTCTTCCAAGTAGAAAGTTTCATCAAATAAGGTAGGAATCTGTTTGAAAACAATTTGGATTCTGTGGCAGTTGAAGATAAAAGTTAATAAAATTTATACTTCCCCTTAGAGCAAAAGTGTCGATGAATAAAATGTTCCCTCGCACATCCAAGCACAAACTTAGTTTCACGATTCTATCTGCAAAATTTCTAGATATATTAATTTTTAAATTAATTTAAAATGATTGCTCACAAATTTACATAGATTATTGCAGAAATGAAAATTAAATTAACGTAGAAAAACTGCGAAATGCAAATAATTGTCTTGTAGTATATCATCCAGTCAATATGGGTTGAAAAAATTTGCCAATGACGCATACATTTCAGTGGCGGATATTTGCAGCTATCGACTTGATAAAGAATGGAAGAACAACTTGGGAAAATAAGCTAGTCTGGATCGAACAGCAATGAGAGGTACGGAAAAGTGGTCCAAGTCAATAAATTTGCCTTTTTATATCTCTAAGCTTGTATATAGAAGCGTGGAACTCTGTATGTGAACAGTTGAATGGAAGAGAAACATTTCTTTGACATTTTTTCACTACGGGTGGCGTACAAAAATTTAATTTTTTGACTTGTTTACAAACCTCTTAGTCAAAGTGCTTTCATACAAATTCTGACCTTGATGTAACTTTGTAATTAGAAGTATATGTCCGAGATCAATATTTACGGAAGTAATCGTTTGGTCCGCTTTTTTGGGACGTCATGCATAACCATGATCGTCTATGAAAATAGTATTTTAGAAGTGAGCTTATCAAAGGTTATCGCAAAGTTTCGAGATATTTAAAGAGTCGCAGTTATGAATTTCTCCTGAAAACTTTGCTTATTTGCATATAGAGCAGCTTCATTCTAATTTTTACTTTGTCTTTTCTAAGTTCACCAGCCGGAACGAAGCTTCTGCTCGTTTCCAAATAGGTGGTTTCCAAAGCAGTTGTCATTTTCATCCTGGAATCGTATTCCGACTGGAGATAAAGCGTCCCAACTGAGAATCTGTAATCTTGTTTCATAAAGATATTCTTTCTAGATTCAAAGAGTTTATAAATTTTGATTTTACGACATGTAAATATTCATAAGCTGTTGTATCTGTTATTATAGTTCAATGCGCGATTGTCTTTACAAATTATTCGAATTCTGCAGGATCATTTATTAGCAAGTGCTTCCCTTGTGTTTAAAATTAAATAATTGCGTTATGCATGTGTCGGTAGCGTAGTGAAGCCAAGTGGTCCACGAGGCATAATGATTTTTTCGCCCCTCCCCTCTCAACCGCCGTCAGTGACTTAGAATGTCTAATCGACATCCGACTCTGCTAGCTCAAAGGTGTTGTAAGCTAATTTTGCTACATTGTTCCAGATGCTAAACGATATTTCGTGAAGATATCGTAGCCTGAAAGCACTAGATGCTCTAAAATATTGCTACGATATTTTTTCACTATTGTTTTCAATCGCACAATCTTTATTTTTCTGCATGGCGAACCAAAGACTGGCACCAGAAACCCTTGCCATTATTAGGAAA
Source organism: Araneus ventricosus (assembly GCA_013235015.1). Taxonomy (NCBI): domain Eukaryota; kingdom Metazoa; phylum Arthropoda; class Arachnida; order Araneae; family Araneidae; genus Araneus; species Araneus ventricosus. The sequence goes on from BGPR01009705.1 coordinate 14,526, forward strand.
AAAAAAAGCGATGTACTTGCAATGCTTCTTGAAAGGAAAAATAATTTTTAAAATTTTATTACAGGTTCAATGCGGGATATTGGCAGATTACAGGTGGGGCTTTAGTTGCGCATCGGTGGGCTCCGGATTAAAGGGGTCCCTGAAGTATAGATTTAAATTTTAATTTTGTCATTCATTTTTAATTTATGCTGTAGATATTAAGAACTTTTAAACATTCGGTTATTAAATGATGTATTGAAAATAATAAATATAATCAATATTAATATTTTTAAGAGCCAATTGCATCTCCTTTTGCGCTGTATCTTATTTCGTTTGTTTATGTACGCGTATTTAAGATGTAAAAAATAAATTACAGTAATTATTCGCAAGACTGGGGAAAATTAAAAACGCTCGCTTATACTGTTTTTAAAATCTAACTTCTAACTCGTTACTAGATTAACTGTGCTAATGTCATAAATTCATTGCCATATCATGCATTTTGAAGGCAGTTGTTTCGAGTATTCATCGATAAACTTCTCGTGTTTCTGCGTGGAACCAAGTGCGATGCGTTTTATTGACAGTAGAGCACTTGGAAACCACGGAGAAACTTGAGTATATGCAACATAAGTCATGGCTCTCGACGCTCGCTTTCAAATACTCCTTATGGATAGAAGATACGTGCACTCTGCCTTTACTGAATCCATATTTGAATCTAGAAATCAGTTCAGCGGTCATGGCCACACACAGGAAATCATCTACCATCTTGTGATTTGCCTAATAAGGAAATTTTCCCTTTCTAGATGGAACTTTGGAATCGTCCAAGAGATCGGCGACTAATAACGCTTTCGGTTTTGCGTGAAAGCTACTTGCAATACGTTTTACCTACCCGTATTGCACTTAGTTCTCACTCGTAAACTGAAGTGACTACCGTGAATCAACAAAGAACATCGAAGAGGTCGACACGCTATTTAATGTATGACATGTATTGGGTACTTTTAAAAATACTTGATCTGAATATAAAGTACTAATTACTTTGTTTCAATTTTTGCTTGCACCTTCGGAGTTTGCCAGCTGTAAGATGGTCTTTTGCGTATTTCGAGCTTAAATGTGAATTCCACGGCTTGTGATATTTTTACGTTGGAACCAAATTTTATTTCAGTGGCGGCGATTGATGGCAAAAATCTAGACTCCTGAAAGTTCCCAGCAGTTTAGGGGTAGACATCCAAGTTTCAAGACTTGGTAGCAAAATTATCAAGCATTCTTCGACGCTATTCATTTCCTGAAATTCCTAGTTTTACGCAGCTAAAATGAAATAAAATTAATTTTTCCGTTAAAGTGGTTGAGTTTGGAGTCGCATACTTTCGGATCCTACAGAGCAGAGAATGAGGTCGTTTTTCATTTAGCTTCGCGACGTCATTTAAAAGCAAGTCCAATAGCTAGATGCTGAGAGCCAATTAGAATCAACCTCGGTACCTACTATGTAGGATCCGTAAATATGCGTACGAGTTCCCCAAGTTGCCACAACGTTCTATCTGAAGATGAACGCGTTGTAACATGAACGGGCAATTTTCGACATGGTTATTGCATAAAATTTTAAATCCATTTCGAAAGGACTTGAATATTAATAAACGGTTTTCACATGCATATGGAAGTCGTAATCTTCGTTTGCTTTTCTCTTCGCTTTGAATTCTGTAGTATTTCAAATCGGCAAGCTATCTGCTTGTGCGTTTAACCCTTCAGAAGGCCGTGGTAAGTGTACTTGACACCAAATTAATGTTTTTAAACGTGCATGGTGAGCTATTTTGAAGTTCATCGCAATCTTTCGATGAAACGAAATCGTGTACGTTCCAATTTATTTTCTCGAAGCGTGAAAAAGCGTCTTGATTCGTTAATTAACTATTTAATTATTGAAATTCACTATCAAAAATTAATATTATTGAATAAGCCAAGTGAATTTCTTTCCTGAAAATTAATCTCCAACCCAAATTTATTACACCATTACTAGAAATAAACGGCCCTGGAAAAGGTTTATACTTAATTCTTCTGTAAGCCTGCATATTCTGGTTCCAAAAAATGGCTTCTTGCAGGGTTCGTACTCCTCCTAAAATTCCTGGAAAAACTCATTTTGATTACTTTTCTAAGGGCCCTGAAAACTCCTGAAAATTGTCTTTATCCTATTTTTTTCTTTTTGTCTCCTGAAAAATTACAATCGAAGAGCAAAGGGTAAAATTGTGATAAAACATAAAAATATGACTTTTCTATTTTTCCTTACTGATAGAAAGTCGTTGGAATCCGGAATTCTTACTTCAAGAGTCTACTGCGCATGTTCCAAGTTACCGCAATCGGGAAAGATGGGAGAATTGATATTTAGTATACTTTTTGCCAATTTTATAATTGTCCAACCCCCTACTCCCCTACAATTGATTTTCTTTCACGTTAGCTCCTGAATTTTCAGTACTGTACTCCTAAAAATCCTTAACTCTTGAATTTTAATATCATATATACAGTATGAACCCTGTTCTTGGTTTTTGGCGCAGTTTACTCCAATCTCGGATCTTGCGCCAGGAAAATCGAATCTCAATATTACTTGTAGAAATGCTTGTATAGGACAATGCAGTGGTTGTAATTGATTATAGCACTGCATTTCTTAAAGGGAAAAATTGTATTTTTTAAAATTTTAATCTTCGTTACTGGTGCATCTGATAATTTCGGAGTCCAACCTGTAAAATTTCGCTCGATTACTGATTGAAAGTAAAGGCTTTCTTGATGACGGTAAAATACTTTTGCATCTGAATTTATGAACAAGCACAACAATGTATCTCAAAGAAATCGGATTCTGTTTGTCGAAATAGGCTTGCATGGAACGGCATGCCAAATGGTTTGATCAACATTCGTATACTACCTAATGTAATGGTAAATGCAAGTTTCAGGACAACGTCGCGTAGGAACTTTGATTTTCATGTCGCTTCCCTGAATTTATTAATATTGCAGAATTGAGACATTTTAGGCGGCCTCTTCATTCACTTATCTTTAAAATTTTCCTTAAAAGCATTATAAATGATTTTGTAATCACAGCTACGATTTTGCACTCGCTTACAAAAAATTTTCTCAACTTGGCGAAGGGGGCCTCGGTGACCTAGTGGTAATGACCCGGCTTCGGGACCGGAGTTTCCTAAGTTCGTAAGCAGATTCCACTGAAGATTTATTGTCTATTGTGCCTGCTAAACGTTAAATCGTAGGGAGACGAACGCCCTCCTGCTGGTGTGGTTCGAAAAGGGAGGTGCCAGTTTAGATATCGTCCTCGTCATCTGACCGAGGTACAAAATGACGAGGTCCGTCCCAAAATAGCCGTGTTTTTTCAAAACAGGATGTTAATATAACTAAATTAAAACTGAAATTGTCGGAAAGAGCTTGATTCTGATATTGTTGTATGTGCTTTGAATTGTCCTTCAAACGACTTATTTCTGTAAAGAGAACCTCGTGCTATAAATTACTGCTGAACTCCTGGATATGTTTTTATTTGTCACGCATTCTTTCAGCAGATCAAATATGAAGGAACGTTTAAGATCTCGAATGTTTAAATACTGCATTAGTTAATCTTCAGTCTCCGTTTATGGAACTATACATTTTGTAGCAGATGCCTCTCGATAATCGTTAACTTATTGGATGTTCCCTTATTGTTCGAAATCTGTAAACCAAATGAACAAACGCCAAAGAGTACTTTAACCAGATAATTTTAATAAATCGTGTCGCGGAAGGTTGTCACTTATGTAAAATGTATGTAAACCACAGTGTGATACGACATTCATTGGAGATGTTAAGAAATTTGATGTAATCGCCGAGGTTCACTGAAATTTGGCTTAACTTTTCCTAATTGACAATCTCTGCTTGAAAACTATTTCGATTATTTTTTTAATGTATGCAAATATTTCTTTAAATCGAATTTTTAGCTTGCTGTTCTTTCTACATAAACAGTCGCACCCAGTTACAAGAACGAAGGAAATTTTTGCGTCATTTTTTTTGGAAATTTTGTCGTTCATTTTAATTTATGCTATAGATATTAAGAACTTTTTAAACATTCAGTAACTGCATGTTGTATTGAAAATGTAATATTTTTGCTATGAGCCAATTGCATCTACTTTCGAGCTGTATAGCTTATTTCCTTTGTTTATATACGCGTATTTAAGATGTAAAAAAATAATTACAGTAATTATTCGTAAGACTGGGGAAAACTAAACTCTCAATTATACTGTTTTTAAACTTTAACTTCTAACTCGTTAGGTAGATTAACTGTGCTAAGGTCATAAATTCATTCCCATATCTTGTATTTTACAGACATTGTTTCGAGTATTCATCGATAAACTTCTCGTGTTTCTATGTGGAACCAAGTGCGATGCGTTTTATTGACAGAAGTGAACTTGGAAACCACGGAGAAACTTAAGTATATGCAAAATAACATATTGAGTATATGGCTCTCGACAATCGCTTTCAAGTACTCCTTATGGATAGAAGATAAGTACATTGTGCCTTTACTGAATACATATTTGATTCTAGAAATCAGTTCAGCGGTCATGGCCACACACAGGTAATCATCTCCCATCTTGTGATTTACCCAAGAAGGAAATTTTCCCTTTCTAGACGGAGCTTTGGAATCGTCCAAGAAATCGGCGACTAATAACGCTTTCGGTTTTGCGTGAAAGCTACTTGCAATACGCTTTTCCTACCCGTATTGTACCTAGTTCTCACTCGTAAACTGAAGTGACTACCGTGAATCAACAAACAACATCGAAGAGGTCGACACGCTATTTAATGTATGACATGTATTGTGTGCTCTTAAAAATACTTGATCTGAATGTAAAGTACTAATTATTTTGTTTCAATTTTTGCTTGCTGGCACCTTCGGAGTTTGCCAGCTGTAAGATGGTCTTTTGCGTATTTCCAGCTTGAATGTGAATTCCACCGCTTGTGATATTTTTACGTTGGAACCAAATTTTATTTCAGTGGCGAGGATTGGTGGCAAATCTATACTCCTAAAAGTTCCCAGCAGTATAGGGGATGGATAAAGTTTCAATATTTAGTAGCAAAATTTTCAAGCGTTCTTGAACGCTAATGATTCTTTGAAATTAAGTTTTACGCAGTTAAAATCAAATTAAATTTTTCCCACTAAAAGTTGTTGTGATTGTAGGATCCGTAAATGCGACTCCATAGTGCAGAATGAGGTCGCTTTTCATTTAGCTTCACTACGTCATTTAGAAGCAAGAGACGCTGAGAGCTAATGAGAATCGACCTCTTTCCCTACTATGTACAGGGTTCGTACGCTCCTTGAATACGATTTTCACTTTCAAGCACTATGGAAACTCCTTAAATTTGGATTTTACTCCTTAAACTCTTTGATCTTTCCATTTTTAACATTTCTTTTATTAAATGTGTACTACGTTTCACCGATAAAAAGGATTCTAAATGACCGACGTATCAATTACCCAGTATTTTGCGTTGCTCTTTCCAGGATTTGATGTTCATCTCCTAGCAGTATCGAAAATTTAATAATTGGTTTTAAGTGGCAGTCGGTAACAACCAAAATAATAGAATGATGCAAATTGAGAATGTTATTTCTCTTGGATTATTTCGAAACATTAACTGTATTTTTTAAAATTGTAATGTTTGGTTTGTTGTAAAGGACTCGTATTGTGATGGTGGAGTTAATAGACACTATTGATCAATTAACTAAATTAGTTTTAAACAAAAAAAATATTTAATTTTATTTTCTTATGCTATTTTATAAGCAATGAAAATGCCAAAAATCGGTTTCTAAATCAATGTCTCTCTTTGCACTTCTATATTTTAAATCGTGGATCGTGTGCACTACATAAGGTGCACAGTGAGGCATGGAAATTGTTTAAGAATTTAAATTCTAAAAAAAATTAATGGAAATGCCTTTTTCAATGGAATACTTTATTCAAAACATGGTAAATCGTGGCATGTAGTTAACTATTTGAATTTTTGGGGTAGTTGTATAATTTTAAAAAATTCATCGTCTAAGCGGCACCACATTACTTTCATATAAATGAATTTAATGACATTCTTGGATAAACAGCTTAGTAAAAACATATGAAAGAAATAAATATAACCACATTTGAGTTATTAGCAATGTTTAAAATACTCTTAATATAATTTTTGTACTTTTAAAGGGAACACATTTTCATGCGTAAATATTGACTCTTTGAAAATACTCCTTGATTTTTAATTTAAAAAATCGGTAAGAACCCTGTATGTAGGATTCGTAAACGTGCGTATGAGTTCCCAAGTTGGCACAACTTTTCTATTTGAAGATGAACGCATTGCAACATGAACGGGCATTTCTCGGCATGGTCATTGAGTAAAATTTAAAATTAATTTCCAAAGGACTTGAATATTAAGCTGTTATATAATATATATATATTATATATATATATATATATATATATATATATATATATAAATGAAGTCGGCATCTTCGCTTGCTTCTCTTCGTTTTGAATTCGGTAGTATTTCTAATCGGCAAGCTATCTGCTAGTGCGTTTAACCCTTGAAAATGCCGTGGTAAGTGTACTTGACACCAAATTAATCGGTTTTTAAACATACATGGTAAGCTATTTTGAAGTTCATCGCAATCTTTCGAAGAAATGAAATCTTGTACGTTCCAATTTTTCTCGGAGTAAAAAAGCGTCTTCATTTGTTAAACTATTAAATATTGAAATTCATTAACAAATGAATATCATTGAATAAGCCAAGTCAATTTCTTTCCTGAAAATTAATCTGAAACCCAATTTTATTTTGTTACACCATTACTAGAAATAAACGGAGATGGGGAAAGGGTTTATACTAAATTCTTCTGCAAGCCTGCATGTTCTGGTTCCACAAAATGGTTTCTTGGTTTTTGGCACAGTTTTCTCCGTTCTCGGATCTTGCGCCAGGAAAATCGAATCTCAATATTGCTTGTAGAAATGCTTGTATAGAACATTGCAGTGGTTGTACTTGATTATAGAACTGCATTTCTTAAAGAAAAATTGTATTTTTTAAATTTTAATCTTCGTTACTGGTGCATCTGATAATTTTGGAGTCCAACCTGTAAAATTTCGCCCGATTTCTGATTGTAAGCTACTCTCAAAGTTTTCTTGATGGCGGTAAAATATTTTTGCATCTGAATTTATGAACAAGCATAACAATGTATCTCAAAGAAATCCGATTCTGTCTGTCGAAATAGGCTTGCATGGAACGGCATGCCAAATGGTTTGATCAACATTCGTATACTACCTAATGTAATGGTAAATGCAAGTTTCAGGACAACGCCGCGTAGGAACTTTGATTTTCATGTCGCTTCGCTGAATCTAATAATATTGCAGAATTGACACTTTAGGCGGCCTCTTCATTCCCTTATCTTTGAAATTTATTTAAAACGAATTAATGAAATTAATTATTAGAAATGATTTTATAATCGCAGCTACGATTTTGCACTCGCTTGCAAAAATTTTCTCAACTTGGCGAAGGGGCCTCGGTGACCTAGTGGTAAGGACTCGGCTTCGGGGCCGGAGTTTCCCAAGTTCGTATCCAGATTCCACTGAAGATTTATCATCTATTGTGCCTGTTAAACGTTAAATCGTAGGGAGACGAACGCCCTCCTGCTGGTGTGGTACGAAAAGGGAGGTGCCAGTTTAGATATCGTCCTCGTCATCTGACCGAGGTACAAAATGACGAGGTCCGTCCCAAAATAGCCGTCGTGTTTCTTCAAAACAGGATGTTAATATAACTAAATTGAAACTGAAATTGTCGGAAAGAGTAATTCTGATATTGGGGTATGTGCTTTGAATTGCCCTTCAAACGACTTAATTCTCTAAAGAGAACCACGTGCTGTAAACTACTACTGAACTCCTGGATTTGTTCCTATTTGTCCTGTATTCTTTCAACATATCGAATATGGCACGTTCAAGATCTCGAATATTTTAGTACTGGATTAGTTCATGTTCAGTCTCCGTTTATGGAACTGTGTACATTATTTTGTAGCAGATGCCTCTCGATAATCGTTAACTTATTGGCTGTTCTCTTATTGTTCGAAATCTGTAAACTTGATGAGCAAATGCCAAAGAGTACTTTAACCAGATAATTTTAATAAATCGTATCACGGAAGGTTGTCACTTCTGTAAAATGTATGTGAACCACAGTGTGATACGGCACTCATTAGTGATACTAATAAATTTGATGTAATCGCCGAGGTTCACTGAAGTTTGGCTTAACTTTTCCTAATTGACCTTATGCACCCTTTGGGTTCGAGAGTATAGAAAAACAGTTGTGGAGGAAAAAAACAAAACGATCGGCTTATAAGCGACTCGGAAACAAAAGCAGTTCTGAGTCGGCTGTTTAAGACTGACCAATGGCTGCCTCCGGCAGGTCACGTGTCTGAGGATGTGACGTCACTTGCATAAGGTCCATTGACAATCTCTATTTGAAAACTATTTCGATTTTTTAATGTATGCATATTGCTTTAAATCGAATTATTAGCTTCCTGTGCTTTCTACATTTCTTGTTTAACCCAGTTACAAGAACGAAGGGAATTTTTGCGTATTTCCGAATGGAATGATTGTTTTGGAGTGTGGACTCGCACACACTCCAGAGTCGCATTCCATTTGGAGATGAGCTCGACTCATCACTGCTTGATCTGCCCGCAGTATTTCTCGCAGAATCGTGGCAGATGCAATGTTTCATGGAATATTTGGTATTAAAGGCCTGTATTGGTAAGTAACCTTGGTTCTTCATATTTGTTTAGATTTTTTTAAAGATAGGATAACATAAGAAATGAGAGCTTTTAAAGTTGGTTGTGAGGAAATTGCCGGGAAACGAGCAAGAATTCCCTCCACTTTCAAATATTTAGAGCCAAATTTATTTTGAATTGAACGCACCCGCATTTTTAACTTAAATTTCAATTCGTAATTTAAACTTAACTATTGCAATTTCTCGCTGTAAGAAATTAACCTTCCAGAAGTTGTCAATCTGTTAGCGATTATGTAAACACTACATCGGTGAATGGTTAGAATTGCCGTCCCAAAGAGCACAATGTCTGAATTGTTGTATCCGAATTAGTTGCGCCTTGCGTGATGATAGGGTTACCATAATTTTTTTCATTGAAATCCGGACACTGCGAGGGGAGGGCTGAAGGGAAAAGAAATGGGAATAATTTACTAAAATATCCTTACTTGCTTTTTAACCTCGTCCAATTAAATTCTTTTGCATTTAACCCGTTCAGGACCAGCGAAAAGAGAAAGTAGAGCTTCCCCAGGCTCACGTGTCAAAACTCTGATGCAACATTATTCGAAAAAGTAACGGTTTTACCGCCATCTAGTGCCGTTTAAAAATTCAAATAAAACGTTGAAGTTGCGATCACATATATGCGATACTGGTCCTGAACGGGTTAAGGATTGCAGTTGAGGATTGGACTGTTAAAAGAGAAACATTAACGGCCTGTCTACTCCCTCCCCGATATTATCTCATCCGCAATATTCCGCTATTTTTTTATGCTGGACGCCGCCTACAGGAAGGGAAGTATAACTTTTGATGTACATGCGATGCATAGTATCATAATTTGGATAGTTCTGCAGTTTGTGGCTTTTAAAAATGTTGAACGCCGGGCTCTACTAGTCAAGAGCCTTCCTTCAGACATGGCCTGAATTTTAATATGCGGACGCGAGCGTAAAACCCGCACGTATGTTAACCCTAATGATAGAGATATTTAGGTAATAGTATATTCACCGGCGGTTTAAAAACACAGCAAACATTAATTTGTCAATTGCTTTCAAAGAGGGGAAAGCAGTTTTTATTCTTTCCTATAACCTCCAATATAAATAGCAAAATTGATTTTTTTTTTTCCAATGATTTGTTATGCTTTCGGATTTCTTTCTAAAATCTACAGTGTTCGTCGACGTCTAGGATATCGATATAAGTTCCCGTAATTGTTTGCCTTTCAGTTCTGGCTGCTTTATCTCGTGGTTTGTGTGGAACTTATGCTGTCTAAAGGATACGATAAAATTATCTGATGCTTTAATAGTCGCCTTATCAATTATTTTCGTATCTAAATTGTATTTTCAGCTGAAAATATTTTCCATTCTTTCATGTGGTTTTGTCTGTTTCACATGTTGTTTTTTGCAGTGTGTACCCGAAGAATTCTCTAGACTTTCAGATGTGCATCTGCTTCGAAATTCAGCTCATTCAGGAAAGATGCCCATCTGGATATTGGCTTATTTGTGCGTTCTACATCATCATACCGAGTTTACAGGACAAATGTAAAAGATGCTGAGAAGCAAGTGGACATCTTTGCTGGAGATTTGTTTACCTGTGATTTTTAAGGGTACTTGCAGATGTAGCTGAAATCCATTTCGTTGAAGGAATAGTATGCACGTGTGCTCATTTGTAAGCAGATGCAAATTATTTCTTCACTGAAATGAGGTTAATTTGACGCAACGACGTTACAAGACTCTGCAATTCTGTAAAAAAATAGAAATAATAAAGGAATTATTTTAATGAAATAATCGTTATTTTCATTCCCTAGTTACAGAGAAATTTAAAACGTTTTCACACTTTAATCAACTCAGCGAGTAATTTGCATTTTATATAACCTGAATTCAAGCCAATCCAAGCAATTAAAATTTACGTAATTCACTATTGAAGTCGATCGCAAATATTTTTCATTCGTCAAATTTTGAGTAATTGCACGCTTCTGCTGATTTTAAACGCTCTGGGGATTTATGATACAAGAAAGCTAAATATTTCTAGTAGGATTACTTATACTTGATGAATGACTTATTCGTGGGTGGAAGTGATGTAACGAGCTCTCAATTCAAATCCATATTCGATTATAAGTTGGAACGTTATACCATTAGAAAAATTTATAGAGCTATCTGGTTAAAGTAGATTTCTAAATTTAATGTCGATGAGTATTTGTTTCAGAATGGAGGTGATAAGATGCAATAAAAATATGCTTAAATCTTATGTTTTTACATTCAAGAACCAAGAAATTGTTTCCATGTGGGGGCTAAATGAAGGATTTCATCTGAACACGATGGATATTATAAATGCACTTAAGGCTATAAATTTTAAAGCCATTGTAATATTAAGTGTAAAGATGTAGGATGTTTCCTCTAAACGTGGTCCAGTGGTTAATTTCTTAATTGTTACAGATGAGAGCTTTTGCCCATCTCTTTCAATTTAAAGGAACTTCCACTCTTCAGCGTTTAAGTGTTAGTATGTTAAGAATATTTTAGTGAATATGACTAATAGGAATAATATAAAAAAAATTTTTGACCTTGCAATCATTTCAGTAGTAAATTTATTGACTCTAATAAAGCAATTTTCCGTCTTTTTTTTTTTTTTTTAAGCAGTTTTCTGATTAGAAGTATGCATTTATTTCTTGATTTAAAAACTAGGTAATGGGCCGAGATTGTATTTCCCTGTATATCAATTTGATAGACATTTGTGGATATTCCCACGAACATCAAAGTAATAAGCCATCTACTTTACTGCTAACCCTGCATCGTTTGAACCTCGTCTCCGTTTTCTTACAAACGCTTCAAAAAGTTATACTGCTTGAAATCTTCCATGTGTTCGATTCCATCAGATGTTGATTTTAGACGGCGCTTTTTCAGTCTTGGAAGAGTAAAAAAAACTCGTTGTCATTAATTGTTTCTGCTGCCGTTCAAATCCTTTCACGAGTTCTCGGATCTGAATTTTCGTTCAGCACAGTATAGAGTAATACTTTTTTTTGACAGGTATTTATTTCGTAAAATATTGAACCTAAACAAACTCTTCCAGTTACAAAGTTTCATCAAATAAGGTAGGAATTCTATTTGAATACACTTTGGCTTCTGTGGAAGTTGAAGATGAAAGTTAACAAAATTAAATTTTTATACTTCCCCACTCCCCTTGGAGCAAAAATGTCGATGAATAAAATGTTCCCTCGCACATCTAAGCACTAAGTTTCACGATTTTATCTGCAAAATTTCTGGAGATTAATTTTTAAATTTGAAGGGGCTGCTCACAAATTTTTAGATTATTACAGAAATGAAAATTTAATTAACGTAGAAAAACTGCGAAATGCAAATAATTGTCTTGTAGTGCATCATCCAGTCAACATGGGTTGAAAAAAATTTGCCAATGACGCATACATTTCATTGGCAGATAGTTGCAGCTATCGACTTGATAAAGAATGGAACAACTCGAGAAAATAAAATTTAAGGCACAACGGGAAAATAGGCTAGTCTGGATCTAACAGCAATGAGAGACACGGGAAAGTGGTCCAAGTCAATAAATTTGCCTTTTTATATCTCTAAGTTTGTATATAGAAGCTTGCAACTTTGTATGTGAACAGATTATTGGGAGAGACATTTCTTGAATTGACATCTTTTCACTGCGGGGGACGCACAAAAATTTAATTTTTTGACTTATTTATAAAACACTTGGTAGTCAAAGTGCTTTCATACAAATTCTGACTTTATATGATGAAACTTTGTAAATGAAGTATATGTCTAAGATCAATATTTAAGGAAATAATCGTTTGGCCCGCTTTTTTGGGACATCCTGTATAACTATGATCGTCTATGAAAATAAATAGTATTTTAGAAATGAGCTTATCAAAGGCTCACCAAGTTTCGAAATATTCTACAACTTTTTAAGGGTTGGATTAAGACTTAGGGGTCTATTCTGGTACCCCCGGTTGGGTTCCGCACGTTAACAACGGAACCCAACCCAACGGGGGGTACCAGAATAGACCCCTTACAACAACGCTTGTGAATCAATCCAAAATGTGTTTCCAAATAGCGTACATATTTAATGAAGCTAAACTATAAGTTTATTTTTATTTACAGAGATGTGTTTTCAAAGTTTTGAATATAGACTGTTAATGCATTTTTTAAAATTCTGGGTAACATATGTTTAACACTTGGTTTGTAAATTTATATTACATTTGAATTTTCCAAAATAGAGAACCAATTTTAAAATATATACACACATATGTGTATATATATATATATATACACATATACACACCATGGGACTGAAAAACTACAGTTTTGAAGCGAGCAAGCTCTAAAGGTAAGATAAAAGCTCATGCATCAAATTGTCATATCCTATATCGCTGCGTTGGCTCCCTTCTGTGGACAAGAGTTGTATGTGTATTTTATACTTAAAACATCCATGGACCAATTTTTTATTCACACAATTTAGACAGGATTTTATTGATCCTTAGTAGGATTGGGCGATGTTCAAGTTTTAGCATCGCGATGTATCGCCACTCTAACATCGCGATATTTCGATACATCGGCGTTTAGCACTTACTATTGTCTAATTTTCCTTTCTTGCAATTTTGAGTGGTTGATTAAGGCATTTATATGCTTATAATAAACTGAATCCTAAGGATTGGGTTTATTATAAGCAACAATTTATACCTAATAATAAAGTGTCAAAAAATACTATAAATTTGTCTAATATACGATTTATTGTTGATAACTAAAAACAATTAATACGATCTGCTCTTCAACCAAACAAACGATGAACGGCAGGACTGATAATTATACCCTTGTACTTAAAACTTCAGAATTTACACAATTGGAAGAAAGCACGAGGCCACACGAAGTAATGCACGTTTCGATGACTGAGAGATTCTACAACAGACAAAACACTTCGCTCCCTCAATTCTCGAGATGTTATTTTCATCGTTTTCATTCGCTGTGACATCGGGATTCATCGTGTCAGCACAACGATCCGCACTTCGCAACGTATGTCTGCTTGATGAGTCACGATGGTAGAAAGATACGCCACGGTAATCCCTGATGATCGGAGAAATGTCGCGCACTTGCAGTCATCGATGTGCGGTCGGGAACAATGCTCTTCGCGGCGCGTGTGGACATCAATGTCTACGATGCATCGGGAAACATCGTACACAACATCGCGGGTAAATCGGAATTACCTATGCTTCGAAAAAACAATAGACATCGGAACGGCGATGATTGCGTAACATCGATATTTTCCGATGCATTGAAAATCGGCACAGTCCTAATCGTCACAACTTGTTTTGCTTGCTGATCAAAGTAATTGCATAGTCATTTAAAGGAATTTAATCTGACACAATACGTATCTTTTTAGTTTTGGAGGACAAAAGATTAATTCTAGATAATGTTTTTGAAGTAATTACTGAGAGAATTTTTTCACAATGGCAGTGGGGATGTTCTCCCCTCGACTTTTTCGTTAATAACACAATTTGGCACGTTTCGTACCTCGCAGCATGGTGAAAATGCCGAATACGAATTTTGGGCGTCTTCCTTCTCATTGATTGTAGATTTATATCAAATTTAGGACCCAATTTTGATAAGACGCTTCAAGTTTAGTTGCCAAAGTTGCTGAGTCTTTCAGTTATCCTATTTTACATACACCCCCTGACAGTTGCCCTTGGACGGATTTTCTCTAAACTTTGGCACAAATTTATAAATCTAATGATAAAACTATAAGCTCAAGCATCCTTAAGATTTTCCCAAATTTTCTTCAGACTATTTCAATTTTTAAGAATCTTTGGAGTAAGATTCTCGAAAAACCTATTTTTCTTTTGACACTCCCAAACTGGACGTTAAAATAACTAAACTAAACTAAACTTTGACACTCCCTACGACACCCGATCCAACCGGTAGTAGATTCTATACGAGCCAGTTGGATTTTCGGGCGGACATGGGTCAGACTAGGGGGTACCAGAATAGACCCCCTAGGGGTTTGGGTAGTAAAGCGAATTTTCTCCAAGGGTTTCCTCGGGAAGGGGAAACGACTGCTATTCATGGCGGACAGTGATCAATGGATTTCGCCTGCGGGAAGCTTCAAATGTTTTCAGAAGGAATTGCACGCTGAACTTTCAAAATAAGATTCTAAAATAATTTTAACCTGTTATATTTTTTAATAAATAAGATCTGTATTTATTTGAATGAAAAAAACATTAAAGCGTAAGAATACTGTTTAAAAATTTAAATTTCTTAGAAATTCATTTATTGGAATAGATATTTTCGAATTTCTTGTAATGAAAACAAATGTCATTTTGAACGTTAATATATAAACAATGTTTCATTTAAAACGGGTTAACTCCTGAAAATATAATTAAAATTATTTACTCATGAATATGTAAGTTTTGATTGATTGGGCTTGATTCAAGGTTTTAAATATGAACAAACAAAAAAAATCGCAAGCTGTGGTAATTGTTTTTAGTAATGTCCTGGATTTTTAAAATTTCTTGTCATCGGGAAGAAAAATTGCAATACACCAGTTTTAATATTTTCATATCTTAATTATAAATTAATCGATTAACAGAACTAAATTTCAATTCCACACAAGAGGCGTTTCATAAATTGCAAATTTGTTTAACTCATTATTATAAATATTATGTAATCTTGAAATCATTTTTTACACAAAGATTAATCAGTGAGAAATAACTAAAATAAAATGTTTTTCCCATTATATGGAAAAGCATTACTAAAGAAAAGTGTACATTTAAAAATTGTTTTTATTAACTGTTTTTTCTTAAAATCAATGCTGTAAATGGTTTGTGCACTAACATGTAAAATAGGAGACATTACATTTCATTTCTAAGCAATAAGGAGTCATATTGAAAAAGCATATGTCAGTGATATAACTTCATTTTTTTTTTGAAAAAGGTATTGATTGAAGTTTTTCTACGCAACATTTGAGGGACTAATAATTAAAACACATTCACTCTAAAAGCTTTCCAAACTGAGTCAGGATTGAAAAATTTGAAATTCTGGGAAACATTGGCTAAAATTTAATGAATTGACTAAACAATCTCAAAAATTAAAATTCACGAAAAGATCAACTTTACTCGATTTCTACCGGCGAAATAAAAAAATTAGAAAAAAAATAAAAACAACCTCGACTAAAATATTTTACCTCAAACAATTTTTAAATACACGATAAAACCTACCGAATCTAGCCCCTATATGTAATGTGTGCAACTGCATTTTAAGTGTTGAGCATATTTTATGTCAATGTAAAGACTTTTATTCCCAAAGACAAGGTCACTTTGGAGCACATATCATTGGTTTAATTGACATCTTGGGAACCAATCCTTGCGTCAAAGTTTGTACTTTTTTAAAGGAAGTGCAATTTTTTAAATTCATTTAGTTCTCTCAATTACAACATTTTAAAATTTTTATGTGACTTGAAAACAACGAACGTTTGGCGCAGTATGGCCAAATTGGCCCTTGTGCCATTAGAACCACACCAAACAACCAACCAACCTACCGAATCTAATGCAGCAGATTTACTACTTTCTGAGTTTGCTGCTTTTATTGCTGATAAGTTGCTTTATTTTTTATTAAATAAAAAAATCTTTTCTTATAAATTAGGTATTAAAAAGGCTAATTGAAATTCAATTAATCGCAAAGACTTTAATCTAGAATCAACTATCTTGAGATATAATGAATGGTGTATCAGTTATACTCAAATTTCTTTACAGTACTACGCTCAATTTTCTAGTTTATCTTTTTCCGTACAAAGGAAATTTAGACGTTCGTCATTCTGTTTTATTTACTTACAACATTTGTGCTTTTCTCAAAAATAAATTCCCTTACTATTGTTACTATTTCTCCCCTAGTCTAAGAAAGAAGCATGTTTCTTGCATACAGAAACATGTCTCTCTATGTTAGAAGTAGTCTCTTATCCTGTTGCATTGTCATTACAAAAATGTACCATCAAATCAATCACCGAAATGTCACTAATTTTAGTGTCAAAAATACCCAAGACGAGAAAACGCTACACCTGGCCTTTACAGCCTATTTCAGAATCATTTATGTTGTAAGTAGGGGTAAAATTACATGGAACATGTGTTCGACAGATTTTTCAATGGAAATAGGAATCTTGCATTGTAAAGGAGCCTATTTTTCCTTGTTCAGTGTGGATTCAACAGGACAAAACTGAATTCCGAAGATGTTCTAAATATTCCTATTATTCTCAGTCACTTCTGGAGGTTACCAGTTTAGGACACAACAGGTTAATTTATCACTCCTGAAAGGCAGACCCTATTTGTAGAAGAGAATTGTGAAATGTAACAATACTCTTTGAAAAAAGTATTTAAGGGCTTTCTCCTTACTCACTTTTAGATTTTAGTTAGAAAATAGTGCTTGCTAGTTCCGTACTACATACCTACTCTACGAGTTAGTTGTTTCTGGAGAGTTTCTTTTACTGATATTGCTTTTGAACTAATTTAAATGTAAGCATGAATAAACGGAAAAGAACTATTTTGAGCCGGACTGAAATATATGCCATTCTTTTCGGATCTACTTCAAGCGAGAATGAAGTTTCAAGCGAAGATGGTGATTGGCCAAAGTTATAGTGGAAATGATTCCTCTGTAATAACTGATAAATCTGAAATTGATACTGAAACTGAAGAAGATGCAGATGACATCGATCAATCTCATCAATCAATAGTGATTGAAGAAGGAAAAGCGGCTGATAAAGATCGCAAAATTAGTTGGACGACAGCTATTGATAACTCCAGAATAGAAGTTAACTCAGAATTTTTGTAGTGGTCCAGTACACAATCTACCAACAGGATCGGACCCCTCGAAATATTTTAAATTATTCTTCACGAATAGTACGTGCGAAACTGTACTAGTGAATACTAACAAATATGCAGAATGTATCCAGGAAAAGAAAAATATCACGCATTCAAAATGGAAGTCAGTTGAATTTTTTTGTCAGTAATGCTAATTATGATATAGCCCACCTACCAAAAATGAGTGATTACTGGGCAAGTAACTCAATGTAAGGAAACAACATGATAAAATGAACGATGACTAGGGACAGGTTTATGGAAATTTTGAGATACTTTCATTTGTCAAACAGAGAAGAGGAGAAAAATCCCCAAGATGAAGGATATAATATTATGCAAAAGTTAGATCACTTTATGAAGGATTTAAAGTTGAATTTCTCAAAGCACTTTTCCCCTTACAGCGAATTGTCTATTGACGAAGCACTTATTAAATATAAAAGAAGACTCGGAGTCGTGCAGTATATGCCAATGAAACCCGCTAAACGAGGAATTAAAGTTTGGATGCTATGCGATTCCAGACTTGGATATGTTTATAACTTCGAGCCTTATTGTGGAAAAAAAGATAATGTACCCCGTAGTGAGAAAGGGCTATAATATGATGTCATTCGTTTTTTGTGCAGTTGTTTGAAAAGCACTGGGCATCATATCGTTTTTGATCGATTCTTTTCCAGTGTCCTTTTTATGAGAGACTTGTTGGACGCTGGACAATATTCAACTGGTACAATTATGTTAAATAGGAAATTTCTCCCTGAAAACATAACAGAATTCAAACTTAAGACTACTGGAGGAAGCAAGTGTTTTCAATGCATTGAAACTCCAAATCTGACTTGTACCATTTGGAAAGACAAAAAAGAGATATCTTTAAAGTGTTATTTTCAAACAAGTGACTAATACAGATATAATTTAAATTAAACAATAAATAATCCATATAAATAAATCGTTACATTAAATAAATTGAAAATACATGAATAATGTAATTATCAATTTTCCCTTGTGAAAATGGTGATTATCTCATAGAAAAGAACCGTCACACATTAATCACTCTCTTAAGTATGCATTCTCTATTGCCCCTCTAGTTGTTCGCCAAGTTTTCCAACCAAAGGTAATTGCGATCCAGTAAACCTACAATGTGTGCGCAAATTTCACTAGCTAATGATGTGCAGAAATGCGCGTGTGCGCATCGGACACAGAACCCTCAACATATAAGACAATATAACAAATTTATGGGAGGGGTAGATCTTGCAGATCAGAAGAGACAATACTATGATGTAGCCCGAAAGTCCTATAAGTGGTGGTTTTATATGTATCGGTTTCTTATCAATATTGCAGTAAACAATGCCCGTATTATATACACATTAACTAATATGCCCAATCTGAAAAGACCAATGAATTTATATACTTTTAAGATGGGACTGATAGCTTCGCTGATAAAAAACTTGGGGGCCTTCTATCGCCACACCAACTCGAATCATTTCTCACAAACACGAGCGTGTAAAAATTCAAGGAAGGAAAAGGGTGTGCAGGCACTGTAGCAGTCTAAAAATTAAAACCCCCTGGAAATCAAGTCGTAGAAAGCACTTGGATTTCTCAAGCATGTAAAGTGTGCCTCTGCATAAATTGTTTTGAGCCTTATCATAATCAGCGTAATTTGTTTCAGCAGTTAAATGCTCAGTGAAAAGCGGAAGCATCTAACGCGAGTATTTTCACATAAGCATATTTGACATAGTATATTTATATCCTATAATTATTTTTCATATAATTATAGGAATCATTCAGAAGCCATTGCGGATAAGTGCAGAAAAAAATTGAGAAAATCCAGGTTTTTAATACAATAATTTTTTAAATTTTTGGTTCATTAATTTCATTAGCGAAAGCCTATAAAGTCTTTTAATGAAGCAACGAGTGAATATTTTAATCACTAAAAATGATGTTATTAATTTTATCAAAATTTACAAAAACCAGAAGATGTACAAAAATGGACTTATTATCCTTGGCTTCTGAGCAACTCGTATGTAAATTTATATTTTTCCCTTTTTTCGCAATGCACTCAAAATATTTTTTGAAACTAAGTTTTAAAAGAGCACCCTGCCTTAACATAAAATTTTTTTAAATAATTATTTCACTCACAGTTTTAATATCATCTCTTTTTAAAATGTTTAAAAATTAAGACATGTATTTTTATTGTAAATATTAAAACATTTTTTTGCTTTTCATCTCTATTTCTTGAAGTGTTTCTGGTCATAGATCACAAAATATAAAAGAAGAAAAAATCAGCCCGCCTTTGAATATCATTTGGATATTTGTCATTCTCACAAAATCTATTCTTTGAAATTCTTCCGCTAATTTTTCATTCAAGTTTTTTAATTTATGTAATTCTGTGCACTTTTTATTATATCTGTAACCATACGTTTCAAGCATAAAGTTTTAATTTGACTATATTAATGGACATGATAATAATATCCATATAAATTGATATAAATTAACAAAATTATAAATTAAATATTAATAGAGAATAAATTAAAAATAATTTAAAAGATTTTTGCATTAAACTGAAAAGCGCATATGCAGCTACTTCAAATACAATACAAGAGACAAAATTATTAATTCGAAATTTAAGTTGAAAAAAATAATAATTGAAGAAGTAAATTGTTTACTTCTTCTATTATTATTTTTTTTCAACTTAAATTTCGAATTAATAATTCTGATTATAATATACTAATAGTGATCCTCAAACCGTCTTTTGTTTCTTAATATCGAATATACATCTATATATTAGGCGCTTACGGATTTTTTTTTATAAATAATAAAAATTTATTTGTTTCGAATTTAAAATAAATGCGCGATACCAAAGGTTAATTACAATCCCAAAAATTTAGCAGGCAGCTAGAAAAAGGATATAAATATTCATGGCAAATATAATTTCATGACAACGGTACTCCACATTATTTTATAATTAAATAAATTATTTGAATATATTGAGCCAAAATTGCAATAAAAAGAAAAGTATTAAAAACCCCTACTATCGGGGTAACAATTGAAAAAATATCATTATTTTTCCCATCCAGAACTAAAAGCCAATTAGCGACCCCAGACTCTCCCAGCTGTTCACACCCCAGTGGGCTTTCGACCACCCATAGTTAGGGGAAAGGGCAGACGAGTCCATTTCACCAATCCATATGTCAACAGAACCTCCGTATGGAAAGGTAGTAAGATTTTGAGGGCCTCTAGGAGTCGGAGGGTTAAATACAACCAACTGATTCCTTAATTTTGCGCCCCCTGCCAAGTTCCACGGAAGCATCGTTGAATCAGGGGACACTGACATTGATTGGTTGTTATATTCCAAAGATTTTTTTGAATGAGCTAAAGCCACACCAAATCATATAGAGATCGATCAAGTTTACAATATTGCAACCTTTCCAACGCTTGTGCGCAAAGGACACTACTTAACGACTTAGCACTAATGAGGCTGTGCGCAAGTTCCACAATACCACCTGCCTCACCCTCGTTACGCCATTGACGCTCATCTATCTTCTGATCATTCTCAGATACGGGTACCCGCCGCTCTTTTGCGCATGCGCCAGGTGGAGTTGATTTCACCAAAATAAGGGGGAAGTGAAAAATGGAAAGGGAGATGTCTACATTCTACTTAGCGGTACATATAAAAATATTATTTTTATTTACTGATATGCTGTGGAAACTAATTTTTAAAAAATAAAGACCAATCGGACGAATGTCATGACTTAACTAAGAACTGGAAAAACACTCATTATACCTGTCATTACCTTCCTTAATAGAATCGCCCAAAAGTGTAGTCTTTGGTTTTGAAACGAACAGCAGCTATTTGCGTTTTTAAGCTAACGTGCTGATACGAACAGACGGACTTTCGTTTAGCGGATTTCATCCGCAATTTTATAAAAATACGCAGTTTTGTCGTTAACGCCACATACCAAATGTCATGTCTTTAGATCGTTGCGTTTCTAAGTTATCGTGATCACTGATCGACAGACAAACGGTTTTAATTTCTAAAGATGGTTTCTTCGGACTCGGGAAGATCTAAAAAATGGAAAATTATCAAAATCCCTGAAACGAATTTTTGGATGATACTTTGGCTTAGAATACTTCCTACGCGATAAAGTTAACGGACCTTATCTGTTAAATTTCTGTCTATGCAACTGTTAAACTTGATTAAAAAAGAATAAGTATAAACATCCTCATGGTAAAATGCATATAATATTAACGCTTTTCAACTTCTGTAAATGTCTTTCAAATAACATGGTTCATTGGGATTTAAATATGAAACTCTCGCTGTTTCTCGAACTGGACAAAATAAATTACAGCACCAAACATTAGAATGTTTAGAAACGGAATTCTGCAGATGCGCCGTGTATGTGGACCTGCTTAACGTCAAATCATACTCGGGAGACCAAACGTCTTTCTGCTGGTGAGATGCAAAGATTGGAGAGGCTTGTAGTCCTCGTCATCTGAACCCGGTTCAAAATTAAAATGTCCGTCCCAAAATAGCCCTCCTGTTTATTCTTATTGGGGTGATCATAATTCATTGGACCCATTTCAAAAATTAATTATAAAACTCTATAATGTAGAAACTTCTTTTTCTTTCCTTATAGATAACTCACCTTTACGGCGCACTAATTCTGTTGCAGTCGGAAATTCCCAACTCAAGTGTGAAAATGACTACCGTGCACAAGAAGGCACATTTGGAACATCTCTGGTTCTACGTAAGCAAATTAATTGTGACATTTCAAAGATGTTTCGCATAGAGTATCGCAGTTGTCAGTTTCCAAGTAAGAATTCCATCAAGCGTTGATATGATCA
This sequence comes from Araneus ventricosus, assembly GCA_013235015.1. Lineage (NCBI taxonomy): Eukaryota > Metazoa > Arthropoda > Arachnida > Araneae > Araneidae > Araneus > Araneus ventricosus. The sequence goes on from BGPR01009705.1 coordinate 36,961, forward strand.
ATTTAAATCTTTAATCCCGAGGTGGTATTTTTCTCCTAGCCTCTTTAACATCGAGACGTTTTGGAAGGACGCGACATGAATCGGACTCACCCAATCTGGGTTGTCATTTACCCCACCCCTACTAAAGCCTTCCCTTAAGGCGTATGGAAATGGGCGCTGATGGGCAAGGATAATTCGACCCCCTACCGCGCTTATCTCAGAAGCTCATCTCGAAATTTCTGAACCTCCTCTCTCAATGTGGGAGGGTTAAGGGAACAGGAAATATGCATCAAAAGAAAGGTGATGGGCGACAATCGGTCTCGGACGAAGTTGTTGGACGAGTGAAGGAGACATTCACTCAGTAACAATCAGTATTCCAAAGCCGGCCGTAACCGGCCATACAACTTCTATACTAGTGGGGCGGATTTCGACCGGTTGCTGTTCCGAAAGGGGGGGGGGAGAAGGCAGTTGGGCGAGTGGTCATTAAAGGGACCCTTTGGGGAGAGATGAGAGGCCTGCCATTCATATCTCCCACCACCCGTAGTGAGGAGAAAAGGGGGAACGGGATGGACGAATCCATTCCACAGATCAATTAGTAAGCAAACCTCCGTACAAAACTGTACTCAGATTTTGAGAACTCTTAGTAGTCGGAGGGTTAACCCAAGAGAACGCGAGCATCCTTAGCGAACGCGCGGGTGTCATAGAATAACCCCAAACTGAAATTCAACCCTGCGCTGTTTTAAACATTATATTTTTAGTTTAAAAATAACGCTTTTGACTTTTCGACACTAAGAATGCAGTGCTTAACACAAATAAAATCTACTCCATTATTATCCACTAACAAAGCACGGCTATCTAGAGGGTCCGTTTTCCGTGCATCGCTTTCACGTGCAATATTTGGTGATACAATTAATGCATTTCCCGATAAATATATTTGTGCATTCTACAATTAACAGCATTATATATCGTTGATATGAATATTTCCCAGGGCTTGTCGCGTCTTTCGCTGGTTCTTTTGCTCCAGGTAAGCGCGACACAATATTATGACAACGAGTACGAATAGTCTGCCTCAATTTTGTTTTCCTCCACTGCACGACTTCTTATGATGAAAACCATTCCAAGTTATTCACTTTTTCATTTCCAGAATCTCCGCCCTCTTCACATTCCGTGACCCTCGCGCGTCCTCTCAGGTTAACCCTTTCCGCTCCAAAAACTAATTAGATGCGCATTGTACTTTGCATGTCACATTCGCAGATTAATTTTCTTAATTGACTGCGCAATTACTTTCATTAGTAGCAAAAACAAGTAGTAAAGGTCTCGGTAACCTTAATTGGCCTTAAAAAGGCCAATATGGCAACCCTGGTTATGCTAGACATCGCTCCAGACCGCGAAAATCTCAAAACCTGTCGTCAGTGCAAAAATCTCATGAGAATCGCAGAGTTGTAGTCGAAAAGTTTCTTTGGAGTATTGGGCCATGAAAGCTGAAATGTGAGTTTGGGGGAGGGGAAGTGAGGCTCCCTCTCGAAATAGGAAACCTCAAAACCACTGTGGTAGTCCCGTTTCGAAAGAGGGGGAAAATAGGCGCAGTAGCCCTAAGGCTCGGTGCACACTGGCCGTTTCTAGCCGATTTGTATCGTTGAGGTAAATGAAAATAATAAATGTCAAAGTGACACAGAAGTCTTAAACGACATCAGGGGTATGGACACGGCCAGAGACAGCATTTATCTATGTTGATGTTGAGATATTTTTTTAAAATTTCCTTCTGTTTTCGATAATTTTTTCAGTTTACTTTTTTAACTTTTATTTTCGGTTAAAATACGGCCAATTTGCCCTTTCGTTTTCATTTCTTTTATTTTTTTCTCTGATTTTTCTACGCCTCCTTTTTTTTCTCTCTTTTCAACATCATTATCAAGAAATCTAATTCTTTCCAGAATTAATGCATTTTTTTATGAGTTTCAAAACAAGATGAGCAAATGTTTTCAGTTTTTGATGTAGTGAATGGCTCCATAGCTGTCGTGACACATGCTTTTTTAAGCCTCGTGCATTTTAATCCGATTTTTGTTTCCTGCAAAATACTTTTCCTCTCACTTATACTTGAAACATCTTCCCCATTATCTTGCAATGGCAAGTTCGCACTCGGAACTGCATCAGTTTTTTTTTTTTTTTATTTAAACCAAGTAAGAGATTTCTTATGCCATCCATGCAATCGCTTGCCCTAAAGTGAGCAATACATATCCAAGCGAATTTTACATTTATATCATCTTACCTTTTACATTTCGAAATCCAAATTTTATTCAGATTTGGATATTCTGAAAACATATGATATATTACACTTCTGTCTTTCGCTTTCCTGTAATAATTTGAGCACGTAGCGTCAGTACAAGCAGACAAACTTGCAAGCGATGAAAGATTTTCTTAATATTTCACTAAAATAACAAGTAACACAGAACAACAAAGGAAAAAATAGTTTAGAATTAAAGAAACGGCAGTGGACGCTCTCGGACCCTCCAAGCTTCCAGTGACTTCAAAACTGGTTTCTTCCTCTCTTTAGGGCAATTCTAAAACTTCAAAGGTATGAACCAGCCCTTCTGTTTCCCTAGTCCTGGGTATGGAGAACAGTTGAGTAGTACCGACAGACCTCCCACAGAGCGAGAGAGTCGCAAATGTTTTCTTTCCCCTCGAATCGGACAGGAAATTGGACGTCTTTGAGCACGTGGCAACCAACTGGGATGTACACTGCAGTTATAGTTACTGTAAGCTCCTTCTTATTTAAAAATTATTTTCTTTTCTATCTATTACTTTTAGTCGGTTCTGTTCTTTCATCTATCTATTATTATTTAGCAAAAATGTGTACTTCATACCATAAAAAATAATTATTCATTGAGGAAGGTTAAATGAAAAAATGTATGCAGTTAATAATATCAAAAATAGTATAAAAATTACTTAGCCTTTATTATATTATTATTACGAATTTAGTGCTTAAGATTGAAACTCATATTATTTGTTTTTATTGTGAAAGCTTATTTGTTTCTTTTATTGGTATAATGTCTCTCTGATTTAATATTGATTATGATTTTTTTATTTTCTTTACTTATCTTTCCACTCTTTTTTTTCATTATTTATGAATAATTTTCAAAGAATGATATAAAATTTTATTAAACATCACAAGTAGCAATCGCAAATAAATAAAATTATTTAAATGTATATATACTTTTAGTCAATTAGAATGTAAAAACTAAAGAAAAACATAATTTTTTCTAAGCATGGAATCATAATTTTAATATATAAAAAAATAGCTATTTAATTTTCTCGGGACTTTTACTAATTCCCTCCTTATGTCTCATTGAATATTCGGGTAAATGTGAAGAAAATATGAGTAACTTTCTTTTCTATAGCGTACCAAATTTTTCTGTGTGAGTTTAACTTTTATTTGCATAGATTTTTACTTTAAGTTAAAAATTTTGACTTTCATTTTCAGGACATCATGGAGAATAATTTTAATCACATAGATATTGAATTACATATAGGGGCAGTGTAAAAGTACCCTGAAATATGGAATCTAGCAGATAAAGGCTACTGTGACAGAGCGAAGAAAAGAGCATCCCGGGCAAATGTTTGCAGACTTTTTAGTGAAAGTTTTGATGAGAAGTCTGATAAAGAAAAAAATGAAATATGTAAGTATAGTATTTCCTATTTATTTTTCTTTAAGTTTATCTTTCAATTACACAATCGTAACGTTCTCAATCTAGGAATATATATAAGATACAGAATATTATGTTTAAGTTCCTGATATAAAAGTCCTTAAATAAAGACACTTTGCCAGCATCAGACACAAAATAATCTGCCAACTTGTTTCTTGCTCGAATTGATTGTTTTGTGCCTCTTGAGCTGCATAAATTGTCTTGAGTGATATCAATAAACCCTTCCATACTCATAGCATCTTGAATGCCAAACCCATCTCTATCTCTTACAAAATTATGGAGAGTACAACAAGTCTTTGCCATTAGTTTAGCCAAATCTAAATTTAGATTGATGGCTTTGTGAAACAATTTCCATTTATTAGAAAGTATTCCAAATGAACTTTCGACATTTTTACGAGCACCTTACAAGTGACAGTCTATAATTGATTTTTTTTTGTCTGGAAATACTTTACCGGTAAAAGGTATCATTATATGTGGCGAAAGGGAAAATGCTTCATGCCAAAAGGGTGTAGGGTATGTTTGTACCTAAAGGTGAACCTGCAGCGCCTGGAAGAGGTTGACCTCTTGGAATATTTAAGGGGACATACTACTGTTAAACCTCAAAAATTTTCGATTTTATGAAAAATATATATATATATTTTTCCACTGTCTTTTCTGAACAATTTAAAACAACCCACATTAAGAAATTCCCATAATTATGAAGGTTATGAAAGAAAATGTATCGCCTCTTAAACTTAAACATTGAGTATGGCCATATCTTCAAAGCGCTGTATCTCAAAATGTGTTTTTTTGATATTGCGCGCAATATATCTCAAGAACTATCGAACATTTTTAGTTAAACTTTCTACCGAATATGTATTTTGCTATGTTCTACAAATTGAACCACATTTATGTACATATTTCTACAAAGAAGTGTTTTGGGGGGTTAGAAAAGCTGAAATTTTAACTATTTTTTAAATTTCTATTTGAAATTTTTATATGAATTAGAAATTAAATTTAAATGTTAATATATTGTGGTTCAGTTTCTTAAACAGATTGTTTAAATTACTTAGATATCCAAACAAATATTGGATATATATGTTTGGACAAATATCTTATCCGTAATCATGCGCGAAATGTGACTATCTCAATTTTTTCTCCAAAAAATATACTCGTATTTATTCTCTTAAATAAATACGTACCAATATGAAGGTGTGAATAAACGTTCCCAAATACCACTGCAAACTCTTCTCAAAATTTTTCCAATTGTCGTACGTCCGATTCTGTATGTCAGGTGTAAATCAATTTGATCACATCCACTACTCAGGAATCTATAACAGAAGGGAAAAACGGACCCATGATTATATGAAAAATTGCCTTATATGAAATAGTCTTTCTTATTGATTAAATAAGTGCAAATTTTCTATTTTTTTATTTTTGTGGAAACTGTTTCTAATACATTTAGTTACACAAAAAATATTTATAATGTTTATTTATTTTCAGGTAATAAAATTGTCAAACGATGGAGAAATATCAGGGATACTTATGCAAGAAGTTTGAGGGAAAAAAATAAATCTGGACATGCTGCTGTAAGCACAAAAAAATACATTTCTGCTGATCAATTATCATTCTTGTTAACTGCTGGTGCTAGAACAGAAACACAGTTCAGCCTTAAAGAAACAGTAAGTGAAGAGGATACTGAGCAGCAGAATGGTCTGTAACAGAAAAAAACAGGAGTTGTCTGAAAAATCTCCCCTCTATGAAGAAAATTCTGCGAGGAAACGGAAGCTAGATTTAGAAGCTCCACTAACTCAATTCATGAAAAGTCCCGTTCCTCAGCCTGCTGCTGCTCCAGAACCAAATGCTGACAGATCCTTTTTCGACAGCATTATTCTATCTATAAAGGATTTCACAGAGGACCAAAAGTTAGTTTCCCAGTGAAGTCTTTTCAATGGTTAAGCGGACGAAGAAGTCGTGTTTATCGAATAATGTGAATTTACCAAATACATCTCGGCATGCCTCTGTATCAAATCTTACCTTTGCAATACCCAACTTAACGCAACCTCAATTTCCCTGTTTCTGCACACCACTTTCTAACTTCTCTACTAATTTATTTCCTGAGGCTCGTTCTCCTCAGATTCTTACAAATTCATATTCATCTCCAAACCTTCCATCCCTCTCTACTAATTTTGTTCCCCATCCCCAGATCCCAACAAATTTATATTCATCTGCCAACCTTTTTCTCAAACATTATCCGCTAGGTGTTCGACACATATATCTCCTTCAATAGATATCCAGTCGTACAATGACAACGAAAACATAGATTTGTTCAAAGACGCCTGGTTTACTATATGTAAATATATTTTTCTTAAATTCAATTTTTTTTAACTTATTTAAATTTTTTGTATATTTTGAATTTAATTTTTGTATTGATTATTCTTTTTTAATAAATGATACTTTAATAAATTGTTTTTGATATAATTGCTAAATTGTAGAAATATACACATTTATCTTGAAAACAAACCTTAAAAATTTTAATGAGAATAAGAAATAATAATCAAATAAGCTATAAAAGTCCAAATACTGAATGGAGTTTCTTTGAAATTTGCTCACAAATACTATGAAACATAAGGAAGATTATTTTGAAGGTTTTGTGACAATCATTTTAAAGGTAATTTCTTTATTAATTACAACCAATGTTTAAATCTAATTACTTCATATATTTGATTAATTAGACACAAATCGGCTAATCTGCACCGGGCCTAAGGAACCGGAGAGCCCGTACGTGACAACAGGGATGAATGGGTTTGCACGGAGCGCTTGGACGCAGAGGTCCTCAATCTTTGATACTAAATTTAATTACCAATGGTCCTTACAAGAAAGTTTGGTTTAATTATAAATTAATATATAACAAACAGGGGGGATATGAAAGATAAAATCTGATTATTCGCATTAGATAACTCATTCTTGCTTCCTTTCAAAAACATTCACTCATACGTCTCTATTATACAACAATTAAAAAATAAAGCAAAAATCAGAAAAGGAAGGAAGCTTTTTTTACCTTATATTTGTCATTTGGTGTTTATTCGCTTGTCACGTCTGATGCTCTGGTGGCTGTCTTGGTCAAGCAGGGGGATTGAGCGACCTGACTTTCCCTAAAATAGCCCTTAAAAGGACTGTTACAGTCAGGTTTCATGGTTAGATGAGATTTTACTTTTAGCTGCCTGTCACTAAACCAAAGCACTAAGCAGCAGCATTCTCCGGCGTCTTTTCTTCTTCGGCTGTCTGGGGTCATACTTTGGGTTTGCTGAGTACGCGCTATTGTCTAATTTTTGAAAGAAACTTATGGTTAATTTTTTAAGCATTCGAGAACGGGGGTCAGTTTGAGTCCTTTTTGAATTTGTTTATTTCTCACAAACCAGTTGATTTGGTTATTTGTCTCGCTATTTTATTTTGGGTGGTTTCCAATTTATTAATGTGTGTTTTGGCCACTGCTCCCCAAACAGGAGATGCTTCCCAGATAGCACGTACGTTTGCAGAAAGTTTGATTTTTACTTGATATTATCTTGTCCTGGCAAATTTGACGCGTCGATGTTGTACCAAAACTGCTGCAAATTAACCAGGAAGAATCGCCACCCTCGTTTGCAAAGCGAGTTTGCCACAAGTTCGCTACGACGAAAATAGACAACTAGCGCCACCCCTCCTTGTAATGCAAGTTTGCTGTGAAGTTGTCATGACAAGTTCACAGCACGATTGCAAAACAAGTTTGCTGCATACATGATAGAACACTAAACAGACACTAAAACAGAGAAAGATCTTTCTCTGTTTTAAAAAAACACCCGATTTTTAATAGCATCTCCTAGACTGTCCTTCTCTTTATTAAATCAATAATAATTTGTGAAAAAACGAACTTTTTTATAGAAAACTTTTTGAAACATTTTACTAGAACTCGCACTTTAAAGAAAACGTTATAGCGTTTTTCTTAATGGTGAAATTTTAACGTTTATAAACAAAATTAAACCTAAAAAACAGTCGATGTTTGTTGAAAAATAATAACTTATACATTTTGTCCCATTTTAAAGTAATTACTTTTGAACTCTTAATTTCATAATTTATTTTACTAGCAAAACGTAGTTATTAGCGAAAATCGCTCTCTCTTTGACTTCAAATCATATTCTCAACTCAAAATTTAAAAAATTAATCAAATCAAGAAAACAGTTTAAAATAAATCGTATACGAATCGAATCGAACGATGTATTATCGAAATCTATCTTCTGCTCTCGGAGTTCAGCTGGACGAGTTCTGAGAGCGTCAAGTTTGGAAGCGGTAGGTCGCGAGTTCTAATCCGAGGTAGTGTTTGTACTCTGTTTTGCTATAGTTTGACGTGGCAAATTTGACTCGTGGTGAATTCGAAGCTGACGTTAACGTGCTGTAAACTTGTTTCAAGCTTAGACTCTTGTCATGTCAAATTTGTTGCAAGCTTGCAGATTTTGCAAAGCAAGATTGCTGCAAACTAAAATTGCTATCTGGGGTAGCTCATGATGGGCCGCATAAGGGTCTTGTTCAGTAAAAGTTTATTTCTCAATGAGAACTTCGAGTTTTTCTCCATCACATAGTAGAGCTTTTTGTTCACTGCGATGACTTTGTATTTTACCTCTATTACAAGGGATTTGTAGGTTAGTCCTTTGTCTAAAGTAACCCCCAAGGTACTTCGTTTCATTTTCCCAGGGAATGGGCCTTTTATACAATTTCGGTGGACTTGGTATGCTCCTCCGTCTCATAAAATAGACAGAATGCATTTGTCAGAATTCACTTTGATTTTCCATCTAATTAGCCACCTTCCCAGTAGCTCGAGATAATCATTGAGATGTGTCACTACGTGATCGGATGCACCGGTATTTAATAATCTGTCATGATCCTTTTTCGTTCATTAATTATCTTTAGAAGTAGTTACTTTAGAAAATACCAAAGTTATCCTTCTAGTCCGTCGAACCCCAGAATGACCGATGTGAATTTCATGTCGCTACCGCTCACTTTTTGAGAGGAGTTCGTGTTGTGGTTAGATAGACCGACAAATTTATACCTGTTTTATATAACAAATGATTAGAGCATTAGGAAAATAAAACAGATTCAACCTTTACAGATTATGAAGAACAAAAACTGAAATCATTATTTCAAAAAGAGAATGTATTATACGGTCAATAAAATAGTTATGGAAAGATTTATTCATGTGAAGTTATTCTCTTTTTGGTATAAGTGGTGATGTAACAGCTTGCGAAACAAAAAATTAAGAATAATAATATGATTGATTCTGAGTTTAACTATTTTATATTTTTTGTTTGTTAACCCCTTGCCCTACGAATTTATTTAAACTCCTAATTAGATGTCACCACCCATTTGGGATATTTTTTATTATTTCAATCTATTTAAGACTCTAAGGATCCTTGAGACGTTCAAGCATGTCCAAATGATTCTTGCATTTCGAATTAATTGTTGCGTTGATTTAATGAGGGATTTAAATAGCGAAATTCTGTAATTCGATGCACGTGTTAGACTCGTTATTGTGTGTTAAGTGGTTAAAAGATATTTCGCTAAATCTGGAAAAAAAAAAATAGAAAATTGTTGGAACATGTTTATCATAAGAATAATTTTATCAGTCTAACGATGACATTTCCACAGTACACGAAGCTCTTCTGCGTTACTTTTTAAATTAAAATATGAGAAATAAATATTTGATTGAGTATTTAAATACTTTCTTCATTCTACAAAAGTGTTCAGTATTTAAAGTTGCTGCATTTAAAGTTTTTCTCACTTAGGTCCTAATGGTCAAGACAAGGGGGATGAGGAAGTGTTCTTACAGTAAAGTATTCCTTACTGCAGATAATCTTAGCTGTCGGCCTTTCGTATCATTTTTTTTTATCGGCAGCTCATTTTGAAGATTTAAATAATATTGCAAAAAGTAAAAAAACAAATTAAATACAGTACAAAACTAAAACTATTTGTATCAAAACAAAAACTGACTCCAATATTTTTATATATGTATATATGAAGTATTTCCAAATATAGTCGAACGTAAGTTCATGATCAATACAGATAATTCCAAAAAGTCCCGTCGCAAAGCTCAAAACCGAATCTATCTGAAGAAAAAGGGACACAAGTAACGTTTTTGCTCATACAACCATAAATTACTGTCACCCTCCCCCCAAACACGTGGGTTTTATCGCCCAGAGACTCCCCCCCCCGACTGCTTTCCCCATAAGTATCTCTGAAAAGCCCAAAGATTCAAGAATACCGCGTATTTTTTCATATTGCGTTATTGTTTGATCTCGATTACTTATCAAGAGTTTAAAGAAAAAGCACCTCTTCTTTTTCCAGATCAGAAATTTAACCGCCATTTAAAATTAAATTTTAAGAGAAAACTAAAATTAAAAAGACGCGCGAAATTTCTTAAGTTGTGAAAAATCTTATGCAGAAAATATTTTCCCAAAATATTTAAATAGGAATTAGCAATCATCAAAACACTTCCCCATTGACTTAACATTGGCTTCGAAGCATCAGAGGTTCAGTACAGCGCCCCCTTAAGGCTTTTATCAATCGGTCTGGTTTTCCTCAGTTTCATGATAAGTGTATAGATTTAAAATATAATAATGTTTCCTTACTTGTTGTAATATAAAAAAGTTTAAATTATTTCTTTTAAACGAATTGGCATTAGTAGTATTAAATTTGTACTAATCTAAGTAGTTTATAAACATTTCTATTGTACGTCATTGCATTTATTCTTCGTTTTAAGTCAGTCAATTGAAAGACGTATAAAAGATGATTTATTGCAGTAGCCGAAACCTACGATATACCTTATAAAACATATTTTCGGAACTTTTAAACTTTTCTTTGGGGTCTCGAAAGGAAAAATACAAATATAGAGCAATATTTTTTGATTTTAAAAAATTCTTCTTAGGAAGGATTATCTTGCAGGTAATGCAAAATGCGAAAATGATCACATAATTTTCAGGTTTCATTTATAACTTGTCTAAAAATCTTTCGCCTGGAGACTAAGAAAAGACAAGAAAGTGCAAGAAATGAGAATTCATTCAAGTATGTCAAAAAATAATTGCTTTAATATTGCATAAGCAAGTAGAATTAAACTGGAATCCTCTCGAACTCCATTTTTGCAAGATTGGAATTGGAATACATGCATCTGTAGAAATTAAAGAAGAATATTTCTAAGAATAATAAAAAGATTTTATTCACACATCTGAACGGAATAACATTAATATTGTGTAAACAAGCAATGTTACATTGATATTCTCTCATATTCTCAATTGCAAGATCTCAGTTGAGTTGTCTCCACAATAAATGCATCTGTAAAAACAAAAGAGGCATATTGCTAGTTACTTTTTCAAAATAAGCAAAAATTAAATATACTATTTCTTTTCAAAAATTTAGGCATGAAGTGAAAATCGTTTTATCCTGATTAAATGCTGTGTAGAAAATATTTTTACTAAGGAAAAATTGTTTATATTTTTCTGTCATGCACCGAATCCTAAAGTTCCTTCGATAATACTTAATATTCAGTTATAACTGTCAGTTCAATGCATATTAATTATTAATTTAGATTAAATAACATTATAAAATAACAAGATAGCGATAATAAAAATATAATTATTTAGAGTACGCAAAATAATATTATTTTAAAGCATAATATATGACAAGTTGAAATACTTAAATACATGTGTGTTGGTTTCAGAGGGCGCCCCAGAAATTCAGCGCTCAGGTACCCCCAGAAGCTTAATCCGCTGCTGGTTATAAAAATAAATAAAAATATAAGAGATATTTGCAATTTATTTACCTTTCTTTTCGGACATCAGTCTAAAAAAAGCATTAATCTCTGCCAGGAATTCAATATCTTCTTCAGTTAACGGTCTGTCAAGCACCATGCTATCCAAATGGGAAATTGCATCCGAGTTGGGATACCAAGAACTTAAAAACGATGTAAGAAACTCTTTCAGTTTAACGTCACTGTGCAAATGAGACATAAGCAGCAACTCGTCGAAGTTATCCACTGAAATATTCTTCTTTAGCTCTCGTCTGCAAATGCGTAGCAGACTTAAGATTCCGTATTTATCAGCAGCGGCATATAATAAAGCGGAGTTTGGATATCCCAGGTCTTCCTCTACTTCTGATGAATATAAAAAACTCAAAAGGAGCCTTAACACCTCAGTGCTTATTTCTGCAATTTTCACCAATCCAGTCCTGCTTTCAAGCGTATCATTCTCCAACACAGCTTTAAAAACGGGTGATCTTGCCGCTAGGATACACCTGTGAACCTGAAAAGTGCTATCATCACCTTTCAGGCAAATATCTGGTCTCCTCGCCCTATTATGATAAAAGTTCTTTAAATCAGCCTTCAGATCTTGATTACCGTAAGAAGAAAAAGAAGTACCAAATTCTAACTCAAAATCCTTCTGAAGTTCCACAACATGGTATGAAACACTTGAATGTAATATCGATGCATCAAAAACAGAAGGAGACTTTTTAATTTCCCCCGTGTAATCCCAAGGCAGAAGAAGATCACTGACCCAATCATTGGATTTTAAAAGTAAACTTTCTGCCTCTTTTGACGATATTACAATATTCCTTTTAACATCAAATAAGCGAATTTCATATTTCACAAACAAAGAATACCATTCCGTTGTTAACAATATCTTGAAACAATTGTGGCCAATTCGATATAGATAATACATTTTTATATCTGGTGGGTCTCTATTCGAAGAATCATTGTCAGTCATTTCATCTTCCACAACAACATCCCTTGATACTTCTTCTACTGGTGCATGATGTGTTTCGGAAGAATAAGGATTTCCTAAGAAATTAGAGAACGATCCAGTAGTAATTACCAATTCTGTGGTTGCTGAAAAATATTTTGGACAAAATCTCCTTAATATACATCTTCGAAAGCCAAGCTGTACGGTCAATTTGCAATGTGCTGGAAAGTTATTTTCATTTCTAAGATCCGATACATTCATTAAAGGCAAATATTTAGTCTCAAAATTTCCAAAGCAGCATTTACTTTCAGATTGCTTCCAGATATTTTTATCGATCGTGATTTCAGAATCAACTAAATAATGGGCGAGTCCTGGGATATTCTGATCTTCCCTCGTCAAACGACACATAACTTTATCAGGTCACTCTAAACAACACGGAATGAATCGAATTCTGAATTCCGCTCTTCCAATTTGAAATAGCGGACCTTCAAGGTACTCAAAATCTGAAGTCCGAAACAAGTGGGGGTAGAAATCATTTTCTATCCATTTGAACACTATCCTTTTCCCTTTCCGAGGCAGGGAAGCATTACACATTTCCTCCATCTTAGCTAGTGAATTGGATAGAATTCTGCGAATGTATTCTAACCTTCAGTTGCAAGCAAACAGCGAGAATCTGACCGACCGTGCCCTCGGCTCAACGTTCTCCAGGCGAAACTATTTCAGGACAAAGGGGAGGAGAGAGAGACGTCGTCCCTCATCAATCACTTTATCTTTCGCTGAAACAGGGTTGATATATTAAAGAATATAAGGGCATATTATAGAAAATTCTCCTTTTTGTTGAACTAGCTGGCGATGTATTGTGATCTTCAGTCACAAGCAAACAGTAAGAATCTGGCATGACTGACATCCAACGTTTTGGAGGCGAAACTGTTTCAGGACCGGGGGGGGGGGGCAAAATTCGTAACTTATCAGTAATTTTTATCGTTTTATCTTCCGTTTAAACAGGGTTGTTAATATTGGAGAAACTAAGTTGATATTTTAGAAAATTCTTCTCTTTACAGAACCTTCTGGTGTTATCGGTTTTCATTTTTTTTTATTTATTTATTTCTTCATTTTTACTAAGTAATTAATAATGGCAACTTTCTCATTTCTTTACATAACAATTGTTTTTCTCTCTAGTTGATGTATGACCCTAAAATGAGATTCAGGGCCATGAATTCTTCTGGAAGAGCAGGGGTGCCATCAGAGGGCAGACCGGGGGCCAGGACCCACCGTCGGGGATGCTGTGCCCCCCATCGGGGGAGAATGTTGTATCCCGTCGGGAAAAATATTTGTACTGGGTATTCAACTGTAGTTGATAAATAATAATCTTTGAGACCAATTTCATTACACTCGTCCCCCCCCCGTAGGTCGTGCCCCTGTCGGGCAAACTCTAGCGCCATTCCTTTGGAAGAGGCATCGACAGGTAGCCCAAGAAAATATTTGTGTCTTTTAATATATCTGAGTTTTTATTTATTTTTTTAAAAATACCTTTGCACTTTAGAAAACTTTACTTATTAGAAACATACAAGGAATAAAATTTCTAATTTTTTAAAGTAGAAATTTCAATTGCTTTTAAAAATTCTCCTTTCTGTTTCCATAAATTTATAATTTGCCATGTAGGTTAGCAATAGCTATTCGAGGAAATGTAGGTTAATATATTTTTTTTTATAAAAACAAGAAATGAATTAAAATTACTTATTTACGTGTTAAGAAAAATAAAATAAATAAATCGAAGCTTTCTATAAAAGTCATGATTTTTTTTTCCTTATTTTTTGAAACTTTAGTCTTTAAATAGTTGATAGACAAGCATTTTTAAATTCCGTCCTGCTTAATATTCGTGCAGTAGGCACACAACCCAACAAAGAAAATATCTAGAAATTAAGTCAGTTTTCATATCGAAGTATTGCTACTTCAAATACTGGACTTGAAGTTTTGAGTTTCCGGATTGGCGACTAACTCAGGGATTAAAAATTCTGGATTTAGACCTCATTTCTATCATTCAAATCTGAGACATTTTGTGCTTAAAAGCATCTAACTTCTGATATTTGTTGCTCAAATACATTTAGGTATAATTAGTAATTCTAATGTACAAGGTAAATAACAATGAATATAATAAGATAAATAACAATTTTTATCAATTTAGATTAAATATAAAATAAAATATTTAGTTTATTTAGCAATTAGTTAATAACAATTCAGATGCGAATAAATAATATTTTTAGTTTATTAAACCAAATTTTATAAGACAATTACAAAAAAGCTAGAAATTAAAAATTATTGACACATAAAATTAGCATTAACAGATGTGTTGTAATGTTTCCTTCCCGCGAGCTTAATTCCCATGAGAAAAAAAGTGCCGGCCCTTTTGATACTGGCGGTAAACAGCAGGAGAGTTGCACCTGGACATCGCTAACGAGACGGGCGCAAGAAGAAGGACTTCACACAGAGGGCCGCCACAATGTCGATGAATAAATCACTGTCAGCGCGGACATTAGCGGTACCTTTTGGTGATTCCTGAATAGGCCGGTGGTGACGAAACTCAAGGACCTTCCCAGAATAAGAGGTGGACCATTCGGAAGGTGAGTTGTTGGTCAACCAGAGTACGATTATCCAGAGAAGGGAAAGATAGGAGGGGCTTCACCACTTCATCCACCCCCTGAAGGAGTGAATAAAAACTGAGGAACGGAGAGAAAAAGGGGATTGGAATTTGAATTCCTTTGGAGGACTCTCGAACGAGTTCAGGCTCCGGGATACCGAAGAAAGCTGTGTGATCAGCGGATTGAAAGTCCCGACTGAAGTCGGACTTTGATAGACAACCCCGAGGAATCGGCATCCCCGAACTCTCGGCTCTTGAACTTGCGAGCACTCTTGGTAGTCTCGTGGTTTGGTATCACGTTGATCGGTGAAAGTTATCCATCCGATGATTGCTAGTCTTCCTGGACTAATTTCTCATGGAACTTTGACGGTTTAGAACTATGATTTGTTTGTTCCTTTGTAAATAGTCATATTTAATCAAGACTTCTCTGCGAGAAGTATCTCTTAATTATTGCTGTAGTGAATAAAAGTACTTAGGCCAACCTAAGCTTGAATTATTTGGTCACACTTAGGCCAAGACATTACAGTGTTTACAATACAAAACATTTTATATTTTTTCAGAAGCAAAGAGTGATTATTTTATAAAAAAATTACTAACATTTTTCAAATAATATCTACGACCACAATAACATAAAAATACTTATATTATCACTTAAAATTTGAATGTTAGTCGTATCAGATTGTTAGAAATTCAAAATAGTGTTGCAAAAGTCTTACTGTGGGTGTATGGTGTAAACAGTCCAACACGCAGGATAATGGAGAATAAAGGTTTATTTACAAATATGCAGGAAAACACATAGCACAGGTACAGGAAACAATAGTTCTTGCACAGATTACCATTGTAAGTAGACAACAATTCACTGGTAATAAGAGTTCAGCACTTTGATATTTAACAACACAAACAGTCAGCAAATAACTAGTAACGACAATAACTGCACTTTCAATAGCGCTCAACTCACCAGCTTCCTAGCTCGCACTGCGGATGAAGTTCCTAAGTCTTTCCCAATGGATCAACACACACGCGTCATCCGAGCGCTCTCCTTATATAGTCTCCCCCGGCAGGCCGTGACGTCACATGGAATTATCTAGTACATTCAAGCGTATCTTCTCTCCTAATAGAAATATCGAGAAGATTCCAGCACCTTTGAGATACCATATTTCGTCGCCAAGAAGGCCGCCAAGGTCAGAGGTCTAGACGTGGCTGCTGTCCGTCATCTCATACTTACCCCTGTAAAACTCTCTTCCCAACCATACGACTCACATTGCTGGGAAGCGACTTTCCATGTTTGTAACAATAGAGAAAGTAAAATTTATATTTAATTTTTATGTGACATTTATTTCATTAAAAGTTTTGTAGAGCACCGGCGCTGCCGGGTCTTTTTCAGGTCAAAATCTTTTGGAAGACAGAAAACTGAAGAATATTTTATAAATAACGTAATGTTTATTAATATTACGTTATTGCAGCAATATTTCTCAATGTTTTATGAAATTATTCATAAATTAAAAGTGCAAAGGATTTCTTTCATTGAACAAATATCATTGTATACACTTTAAAATATATGTCTTACATTGCTAGCCATTTTTTGAGGCATCTTATTATTTTAGGAAACCTAGACATGAAACTTTCATATGCTAATTGCTCCATTTGTTACATATATCAATGACTCAACTCCACCCAACCCCGAACAGTCCAAGATAGGGCTTATTTATCAATACAATTTTTTTTTTCTGTTGAAAAATATGAGAATCATTTTTCAACTAAAATTTCAACAATTAAAGTTTCTAAAGCGATCAGAGATCTAAACAGACTCAGCGGCGTAGCGAAGAAAAGTTGCGCCCGGGCAAAATATGAGGTATTCGCCCCCCTCTCCAGTCGTAATCAGTGGCTTACTAAGAGCAAATGGCTGCCGGAATACTGTATTAATTTTTCGCCCCCTAATTATATTTTATTTAAAATTGTGACATAATCGCACTAATATTTTACCTCCTTGCCCGCCGTCGCTACGCCACTGTGAAGACTTTATGTCTTCTGAAGAATAATTCTAAGAGGATTTAGAGTAAGAATTTGATCAGAACTCTCATTAGTCATCTCAGAATTGCTGTATTTATGTCATTTTTTAAAAAGAAAAATATGATTATAGAGCGTAAAATAATATCATGCACCGTAGTCATTTACACTTGCTAAACAAATGACGGCTGGAATTTTTAAAAAAATCATATTCCTTGGCCACCACTTACCCTATTTGTGCAAATGGCCATGATGACAATATGTTGCAGGGTTTGTGCCACTTTCTAAAGTCAAATGCAATTGGAGGATAGTTCAGAGGGTAAATAAGAGCAGTGGACTGTTAATTAAATAAATTTATTGTAAACAAAAACATGAACGATCAAGGCACAATTTAAATAAATTCTCAAGTAGTAACATTCAAAGTGAGACGATTCTCATTCCCAAGGGGGAATACGACATGGGGGTCCGTTCCATAGACTTATGATACGAATAGACTGCTCGTGGAGGGTTGCAATGTGAAGCAAGCACCTAATCACGTGACTAGTGGACGCGAGCAAGGCACGTCGTACGGGAATCCAGTGTTATTTCAATGCGTGAGTAAGAAATGTCTGCTTGGTTCTCATGAAAATTCATCGAAAATGGTGAAATCCTGTTGTTCTTACGAATGTAAAGAAAAATTCATCAAAGAAGGATCTCTTTCATTTCAACGGTAAGTAAAATTTGTATGATTTTTTGCTTTATTAATGCAAAATAGCTACACAAAAATAAGTCTTAGATCATAGCTGTGGCGTTTGCTGCAACTGAAAAGGATATTATTCAATTTGTTGTGTATGAAATCAATCCTTTTCTTAAGTTAATTGTTTATTATCCTCTTTTAGAAGTATGTATAGATTTTAATTGCCTATTAGTGTTTAAAATATGGAATTTTATCAGACACGTTGTAAATCTAGATTGAGATATTTGGCGATATGTTGGCGAAGTTGTTTACATTCTGAAATTTTCGTGTTTTCGCGTTATTATTTACAAGAAAAGAAAATTTTATGATCATGGAATAAACGTAGAATGTTTTTCAGTGTGTGAAAAAGATAAGTATAGTTCATTTTCAGTACAAATTCATCCTTAGTATTTTTTTTAACATTTTCCAAAACAAAAGTATTGGTGTCATGTCTTAAAGATTTTTCTGATTATTTTTCAAATTTCCAAAAATAATGACGAAAACATCTTTAAATTTTTATGTGATGCTGAGAGTTACATCAGAGGTCTGAAAATTTCTAGAAATGGTCCTTCAATACTCAACAGTAATCTACGTACAAATTTTTTAGGATTTCTTGTATGTATTAAAAGCCTAAAACTGTTATCTCTAATCCTTAGTCTATGGTCCGTTCGCTTAGCCGATCCGAATGAGAATGAACTCCAGTCAACTTCGCACCCCCAAGGACACGAAAGTGGACAGCTCAAGTTTATTCAACTCTGCAGCGAATGGAAGGAAGCGTAGGCGTCAACAGCAATATTGAAACGAAAAATATCGCCTTTTTACACAAACTAAGCCACTAATGATGATGGGGGGGGCGAAAAATTCATATTAGGAACCGCTCGGTACGCCACTGATGTTCAGTTGAACAATTTTTCAAGCTTAGGAGCTTCTAGTTTTGAATACTACATTGAGGTGCAATCCCATTTTTATGCCAATGTTCAGTAACATAGTACAGCTTGAATTTCTTGTCAAACTAATATAGGATTTTACATTTGGTCTTGTTACATATACCCTATCGGTCAAAATTATTGCAAGATTGGAGAATTGAGAAACATTTGAAGTTAGTTTGCCTACAATGGTTCCCAATGAATTATGGAGAATCGTGGGATGAACAGTAGTTGGCGCTCACATTTTACAGTGAAAGTATTATCAAGAGGGCAGTTAGGAGACCGACAAGAAAATGATGAAGACGAAAAGGGATTACTCTTACCCCGCTGGTAAGAAAGCTTATCATTATTTGAGACTTCCGCGAATGGTTTTGTTTCCTATGAACATTGCCTACATCCATTATCGTAAAAATAGCACGTATATTCGTGAAAAAATAGAGGTTACATAAAAAAAATCTCAACTATTTCTTCATGTTTTCTTCCTTATAACGTGCAGAGTTTTCAA